>VJMH01005778.1:0-46307 GCA_009835185.1 Aphanomyces stellatus | reverse complement strand
CCAATCATCAATCAAGAACGTGGCAAATTCGAAGCACGCAGTGTCCCTTAAAATTCGTCGTTTACGGTACTATATTTTACAGAAATTTAATTATGACTATTTAAAAAAATTAATCGTTTCTAAATATATAATAAATTATTATTTTTTATAAATTAAATATTTTTTTTCTCTATTCAAATGATAGTATGCATACCTGTATTAAAATCAAATATTGTTATATATAAAATATGTGATGGAGTTATTGGTTTTCATATTTTTTGTATTATTATTTTTCTTTTAATTATTGTTTATTGATAATATTATTGAATATTTAGAACATTGTATTAAAAAGCTTAAATATATACCTTGATAATTGTTGATATAAATTTTTAGTTTTTGTGTTTTGTTATATTTTATGTAGGAGCTATAACAGTTATATTTCTTTATGTCTAAAAATTATCGAAATATATCACCTTTAACGTTAATGTTTTACTTTTTGCATATTACAGATATATTTTAGAAATTTTTTATAATGTTTTTCCATTTTTTCACGCTCCTACTCACGTATTTCCTCTGTCATACCGTTGACAGCGATTTGGTACCAAATATTTTGGAATTTGTACGTAAATGGGAGCAAATACTTCGTGGAAAATGTATTTTTTATTCAAAAGTACAATTCTACGACCATAGCACACATGATATGCTACATACTCCATACTCTCGTTGTCATTTTGGGTATGGAGCCCATCCACCAATTGACAAACTTCATCAACGTTGAAATCTGTCAATGTGCAATTGGTATGAAACAAATCAACCAATGACTCAACTTGTCGCTCGTACTCGAGACGACGATGTAATGCTTCCAATGCACGGGACGCATCCTCATCACAATGAGGACGCAACGGAATGCCTTCCAGCTTCAATACTTTATCCTTCCTAAGGTGGGGCAGCTTATAGACATTGTCGCCATTAAGCTTCAGTGACTCCGCCACGACTTTTTGAAGAGTCATGAAGGTCTTTTCCAACACGCGCCATTCCAAGTCTTGAAAAGCTGCATGCACCGCCGCAATCAAGTCGTCAATACTTCTCGTGACATTGTGGTGCTGGAGGGCTTGGATCGCGTTGAAAACCCCCAGATCCAAAACATTGAAATCTGGGCTTTGAGCCGGCTGGCTTGAGAGTCGAATCGTCCACCCGTCTAACAAACTAGCAGCAACTACTTGATGATCATCGCAGCTGACGTGGGGTCTTGCATTGACTTACTGGACAAATACTTTGTCTCGCGACTACCAGGACATTGTGAGCGAATTGCCGGGATAACAAAATTGATGAGGTATCGACGGTATACCTCCTTGGTGACTGTAATTGGGGTCGTCACAGGAGCACCACGCGGCCGATTCTTGCTTGTACGTTGTGCAAGCTGCGTTTCGACAAACGCCCATGTTCCAATCTTCCCGTCCCACATCTTGTGCCGGTGGTAGTCGTGTCGCGGACGTGCAACCTCTGTTAAGAACATGACCTTCAAGACGTGGCGCTTCGATTGGACCTTGCGCTGAGGGAGTTCTTCGTCATTCCAAAGATAGTACTTGCGGTTCACCATTGTAATGTAAAACCACTTCTCATCGACGTGAACTCTGTCCATCATGTCGTGCCACTTGAACGTGCCGTCTTCGCCACGACGTGTGAATGATCGCGCAAAATCAAAGCGCTGTTGCATGTGATCAGGCGTAAGAAATGGTTTCAGCCGGGACGTTCGACGCGCCAGTTTCTTTTTCTTGAGCAAAGTCCACAGAGTCGTGACGGGAATGCCCGTGGCTGCTGAGAGGTTTCGAAATGTTGAGCGAGCGAACGGTGGTACAACCTTGATTGCCTCTTCGAGTTCTTCCATAGAGTACTTGGGGCGACGGCCGCAGTGGCCGGTCTTGAGCGACGCAACATTGGCACACCCGTCGGACAACAGGGTTTTCTGGCCTTGTGAGGCTGGTGCGTTGTGAGTTTGTGAGCTCACGACCAGTCGGAGCTCGCGAGGCACGGAGCATCTTCAAACGTCGATAACTCCCCCCACAAAACATTTAGTCCTCCTGGGGTGCTCTAGAAATATCTACACGTCCAGACGCGTCTTTTGCTAGTGATTTGAGGGCAATCGGAACAGAAATGACTGCACAGCGACGGTTTAAAGTTTTGAAGCCACGTCGTGGAATGTTCGAGAGTCGATTTCTCTGCTTCCAGGGCCAATAAAATTGATCCGAAAATAGTGCCAGGAAGCTGGTTTCATTGGCTGTTAAATGTGCCTAAGTAGGCGTAATTTGGTTCAGTTTGGATCCTAATATGGTGTTTCAAAGTTGATGTCAACAGTATTGACAAACAGAGGAAGTAATTTTGTTTCAAATATGCGCTCTTTGTTTTGAAATATATGACTTTAATAATATTCTTGAAATTGAAAATTTATATTATGTAAAAACATACTTATATGTAATAATATGAATAGTATTTGAGTTTCTCTTGACAATTATATTTAATGATTATTAAATAATTGAAAATAATATATGTAACCATCTGGGCGCCCCTTTCGACTCAAAATGCAAAACGGCCAACCCCAAGGCCCAGTTCAGCACCAACCATACCTTTGCGCTGAAATCAAGGAGCGTGCCAATACGCTGCGCTCGTTGCCGATACAAGGGTGTATGGAGTGGATCCGAGTTGAGGGTACTCGATGTCCGAGACGACGTTGCACATACCACTCACTACGGTATCCTCTTCTGTTATCAACATATGCGGCTGCAATGGCTGCACATACGGAATCATTACTCGTGGTATTTACACTTTTTCGTCGAATGGCTAAAAAAATCATGTAACGTAAGGCACCGAAATAGCACCCGACATCGAAAGAGCAACCGAAATTGAAATTTTGACCAATCAAGTTGATTGAATGAAAATCATTGGACAAAAACAACCTCCACTAAGATTTAATTGGCCAAAAGTCTTTTATAGTAAGAGCAAAACGTTTTTTTGCCATAACTCAGTCAATTTTGCTCCGTTTTCGCCCAAATTGGTGCCAAAATCTTCGTTTTGATTGGCTGCATCGACTGGCGCCAACCGGCTCTTGAAACAATTCGACAAGCTAAGCGTACCATCAAGAAAAAGTCCTCTTCAATCGTCAATGATGAACCGCGTACAGTGTCGGAGGAGGTGTTGGTATAGATGAATGTATGTTTTATATGGAGATTTGTATGGAACGGTCGCTGTTTTCGTGCATTTTTGTCTAAAAAATTCTGTCCGACCATCTTTGGCGAACTGGTGTTGGGCCAATTTTGTGGTATTTTCGCTGCAAAAATTCATGCATATTCTCGAAATCGAGCTCAATCGAACCATGTAACTTGTGTCCGATTTGGTCCTTATTGACAAAAGATAAAATTTCCTGAATATTTTTTTCTAAAAACCGGTCGCTGTTTCGGTGCGTTACGTTACTTTCGCAGTTTGAGCTCCTCGTTGGGAGTCAATTTTCCGTGCAACAGCACTCCTGCAGACCAAAAAATCACTGCAAAGCACCCAAAGGAAACACGTCTGCTCACCGTGCTTCTCAACGGGATAAGGCGAGTTTTCAGCCAAAGGACAAAAGGCGCACAGATAGGTGGGTCGTCAAATTAAAGCTGCCGTTAATCGCTTGCTTAGTCATGTGCTGTGCGCAAATGCACCGATTTGCCGCTGCTCGAAGGTTTTGGCTTGGATGTCGTGGGTGCTCGTGGTTTGGTTGTGATCGGCAGCACCTCCCCGGGTTTGAGCGCAGTGTCGATTCCCATGATTTTGGATGCCCTCTCCAAGTAATCCTCAAACGACCACGTCGTGTTGGCAGAATAGGCCGTCGTGGGCTTGCCATATTTGTCGAAGTAGCTGAACGAACAGGGCTCACCCTTGATGTTGACATACTTGGTGATGCCAGGAAGGACGATTTTGGTATACCAGGTCTTGCAGTCAGGCACACTCGGCAGCGCAGCTTTGATTTCTTTGAGTCTGGGAACAGTGTCGCTCTTTGCATCCAAGATGGCGTTCGTCGCGTCGCCGAGCTTCACAGTGGCAAATTTGGCGTTCTTCGTCAAGCTCGCCCAGCACGTTTTAAAGTCTTGGCTGTTTGTGACGGTTGATTCGATTACGTTTTTCTTGAGTGCTTGGGTGCATATCTTCGCACTCACTGGGTCGTTTTTCTGCGCCGAGACGAGGGCGGCTCCAAGAAAGGCAATTAACGCGATCTTCATGGCTCTAATTGCAAAATGGAAATGCCTGACGGTTGACGCAACGACCGCCGCACGTTCTGACAAAATAATACAATCCAAATATATTTCTTTGAACGCGTACGGATGTTGTATTGGTGGATGTAAGCAGCGTCGCACGATTGTGCTATTTTATTAATTATGACATTGGAGACACATAGGCATCCATCGTCAGAGGGCGACAGGCGTTGAAGCCGGTTGGCGAATTGGTTTCCGAGACGTGGCGAGCTTTATCCCTTCAAGTTTTGGTTTTGCTTTGATCGACTGGCTCAAATTCTCTGGCTAACGCTCTAAGATCAAGGCCAGACTATTCTTTGGCGTTGAAAATTGGTCAGCTTGGAGCTGCGATTGTGATCTGCTTAACCTCAATTGCGTCGCATCCGCATTTTTCTCTCTGTCAAAAATAATCGACACAGACATATGGAGCTTCATTTCCTGCATCGATTGGATTGTCCTTATTGTGAAAAATGCACAAAAGCAAAACAAGTCCATTTTCGATAGTTTTGATGGAGGGTCACATAATCGCGACCATTTTGTTCAATCACTTCCACAATCAAGCTAGTACAAGTACGAACTCTTCATTCAGCTTGAGTATATCTACTACTAATATTTGCCTCGTAACTTTACATCTCATGCGTCCATTTTGAAACAGAAGTTTGAACCGCACAATCGTGATACGCCCTGGTGTTTTCTTGGCACGATTATGTTCCAGGGGTATTCCCTTACTGGTTAGTGGAATGGCATGTCGCATGTGCGACGGTCTGGTGTCATCAAGGCAGCAGCGCACGACAAACTTTCGCCAGAGTTTAATGTCCATGACACAGATGACATCATTCCATCGAAACGTGACCAGACCATTCATGAGGGCCGACGCGGGGTCCATGTAGTACACATCGAGATGTAGCCAGTTGGTTCGATCGAAAAAGTACTTGGCGCCAGAACTGAGGAGAAGGGAGTTGCCTTGCAGGATGGACTCGCCTAACCCTCGACAGTGGATACGTGCAGCGAATTGGTCAATAGAAGCGAGTGACTTGACCAATTGCGACGACGCCGCTGGCACAAACAACCTGAAAGTCCATTTGATCGATTTGACACGTTGGATTGATGGTGGCGGAATGGGCGACAGGGTTGACTAGAGGTCAATATGGCCGACAGAACACACGTGAGCAAGGCACTGGCCGAAGCATAATAGTATTGTTTGGTCCAGAGTATGAGGAGATCGTTTACGATGTACACGAGCCACGTGGTTTCCCCGGCCGCCAAGATCGTCTTGCACCATGGGACGCCAACGACCGTGAAGGTTGAAACAAAGACGTTTTGAACGTGGAGTTCTAGCGTGCCTGTGCTGAGGAGACAGAGTGCTGTGACGCTGCGGAGGAGAAGCAAAGGGCGACCGACCCAAACAATGCCGGCAACGCAGTTCATTTTAATCAGGTTGGAGGTTTCGATGTGTCCATGGCTCGAGAGAATGTAGACGACGATGGTCGCAGCGATGGCCAGAATCACCACCGTCACATATTGCACGCCCGAACGACCGTACAAGGCAAACGTTGTTGGCAATTCGTGGGCTTGGACGTCCTGGCCAACGGGCGGTTGGTATTCCGTGACAAGGTGGAGGCTGCCTGCGTCGCCTTCGACACGCACGACTTCGCATTGTCCTTTGGCCCATTCGAGGACATGAAGCCATGCCAGATGAAAAAGGTTTGGTCCGTTGGGTCAAACATCGCGTAAATTAGTATTCGCATGGACCAGGCGGGGCCCTGTCAACCTGAACGGATTGAAAAAGTGAGACTTGGACGTCCCAGACATCCGACATGGCAGCAGTGGCCAGAATGTGCAAGGACAAGAGATCGCTGGGCGGGAGAAAATCATCAACAAATGAGGCGACCGTAAATTATTTAAAGCACTCGCAACAATTAGCTATACCGTGCCAGGACACGGAATATTTTTCGTTTCTCTCGTCCAAAGCCCAAAATTGCTTTGGACGAGAGAATAGGCTGCGCCAAGTGGAGTTCCGATCGTACAATTTTGAACCAAGGAGTTATTGGAAAATGCACTCGTTCGGATGAGACTGAGTCCACCAATAAATGTGGAATTTTGACTGACAGCCCATATATCACTGGCTAATCCCCAGTACATAATAAACGACGTCTGAGATGCCATTTGATGCGAACCATTGGAATGGCTGAGTGTCATTGGATATTGTACTCCAAATGCATTTTCAATTGTGTATGTACTGATCAGCTCAGTTGTTTTGTAGTTTTGCCACTGCACGGTGTAGTGTTCAATGCCAGATTTGCTCCAAAAAACGCAACTTCGTCAGCCATAGACAACAAGTTGGACTGGGCACTGGTGAGCCAATGTAGACCAGCTTGACTCGTTCGTAGCTCGTTACTGAATGCAGTGTCAAATGATATTCTCCAACAAGTCGTCCAAGTAGCTCAGTCAATATTGCGTAAGAAAGGCTCTGAACAGACAGCTCCTATAGAAACGTCGTTCTTGCAGCGTTCTTGACGAGTCTCAGAGTTAGCGACAGGCCATTGGCGGTTGAAATCTACCCAGCAGTATTGCGTAAATACCCACAGCATTGAACATGGGTCTATGTTACGCAATCCTTGAACTGCACTTCGTAGATTATTCAAAACTTCAAACTGCAATCTCGGGGGAATTGCAGCTGTGGACAGTATTTGCACGGCTGAATCACTGAAATTGACACCACTTGTGCTCCATCGTGGCTCGTCCAGTAGTATGTGACTCAGATTACGACCAAGTGACACTTGTTCATTGAACCAATCAGCGAGGACGTGGTGGCCCGTCACATTAAAAGTCGCCCAGTAAAAATCGTTGGCAAAATTCACGGTTGAGACAGCAATGTACAAAACACTCCCAATGGCTGTGAGGACTATATATCCCAGCCCTGGCAGAACTTGGAGTCTCGACCGCCAGGGTTTCGAGGCAATGGCTTTGGGGAGGCAGCCAGATGTACATTGGATATGATTTGGACGTCCGATTGTCGATCGTCGTAATGCAATGACGTTGCCCATGCGGTCAGCCACTCCGCTTTCAGAGACGGCGATCCATAGCTTAATATCAAACGTCATGTTTTGTCCACGAAATGTAAACTGAACGAGTCCGCACATGAAACATGTCGCGTCGTCGACCTGCCATATTGGAGGAATAGAAATGCTTCTGCGGAGCCATGAAGGAGCGATGTTGCTGTGGTGGTGGTAAGTTTGGAGCGACAGAAGAGAAACGCGCCAAGACAAAGCAAAGACGACCCAAAATGCAAACTGACCAGCAAGAGGATGCGGTTGGAATCTCCCACTCGAACGACGCCGCTCTCGCATGTCAATACATTGTCGGTATTTTCAACCACACATTGTTGGTTGAGCTGGGCTGTGAGGCCAATCGGGGATGTCAAATCCACCGCGAAAATGACGAGCGACGCCAAGCAGCTGGCCAAAGGGGCCGTGAATCGCGTGAGGCGACCGGTGCAAATGATGAGGACGTCGCTGGCGACGTACGTGACCCATGCAGACTCGCTAATGATGACCATTGTGGCCAAAGTAGATCTGGGGGAAACATGAATTTCGAGTAGCTGGCTCTCACTTGCACTACTTGTACTTGGGTCGTGCTGAGGAGAACGATCGCAGTGAGCAAGAGCAAGGGTCGACCGATCCACACGGAGCCAGCGACGCGGTTGAAAAGCAAAAGGTTGCGGCCGAAGATGCAAAAGTTTGCGGACATGACGACGACAGCACATCCAACCAGGCCAAGGCTCACGGTCACGTACACGAACATCAAGTAGACCATTTGGGTGTCTCGGGTCGGGGCTGCTGCTCATGAGGAGGACATTTGCGTAGGCTTCAGAAATGAGAACGATCGAGGCGGCGTCGCCTTCGAAGCGAAGGACTTCACGTTAGTCTTGGATCCAGTCGAAGATGGCCAGCCAGCCAAAGAAGGACCAAGAAGGGTCCGACGTAAGCAGGGGCTGTTGAAGGAGAAGCCAGACGCTCGAAGCATTTTGGGTGTACTGGGCAAATTGAAGCGATGGCATGGAGGCCACCGCCTGTGGAATCAAAGCTGCGAGTTGGTGGAATTCCATCTGGGCTAGGGTATCCTGGGCACGTGTGAGTACGTTGATGCACTCGGTGTTGTTATGGAAGGCGCAAATGAAGCTAATGTCAAACGAGAACATGGTCTGTGAATACGGTGTCGCTGTGTTGTAGAGGCAAAGGACGTGTCCACCAAAGAACGAGAGACCAGAGCCATCGAAATTGGGTGGCAAGGGTGTCAGGGAAACGGCACCGAGGGCTTCAAAGGCATTGCGAAATCGTGGATTGGACTCTAGCGAGCGAAAGAGGGAGATCTGATAGGCTGTGTAGACGGCACCAAGTGGCGATGGCACCGCGACGAAGAAGGCGTCGATCGATTCAAAGGGTCCAATTTGATAGTAAAACACACCAACTTGTTCCTCGTAGTTGGTGCTGTCGCCTTGCAGACCCATCATGCCGGCAAAGGGCACTCCGATCTTGTCAAAGTTGTTGGCAGCGCTGCGGATGAGACTCGTATTGAAGTACTCACACGCGTGGATGTCGTTCAAAAATACCAATACAATTCGACCGACGTCCACGGTGCATAGGCGTACGAGAGGCCATTCAGAGCCAAGCGTTGCTGGGTCCCCAACGCATTTTCAACCCAAATGGTTTCGGTGATGGCGACCACGACTTCGTTCTGCCACAAGACGTCGTATCGCGTCAGATTGATCGATGTCAAGAAGGCGACTTCGGCGTCGACGCTCAGGGGGTTGTTGTCGATGGGGCGCATATCCAGCCACTGCCGCCCCTCTTCCGACTGCAGCAGATCGCTTTCGACGGCATAGCGTCATGCCTCACCAGCAATTGCGAGAAAGCCAGGTAAGTCGACATTGCACACAAGCATTTCTACGTAGTTGGCAGCGTTGGTATGGTAGCGTTGCGCGCATCGCATCGAACGGACTATCCCACAGCCTCTGAAAGTCAAGCCAGCAGTACTGGGCGTTGATGCCGAATGCATTGGTCGTGTTGCGGAGGTCGTGGATGGCACGGGCGAGTGAGTAGAGCTCCGTGAAGAGGACCTTGCGCGGATAGGCCGGTGGAAAGGCCAGCGTTGAGCCATCCATATTGGCCATGGTTGTCAAATCCACATCACCAGTGCGTACGGTCGTGAGATGCAAGTTGACAAGATCGACGAGGCGGCCACTAGTGCCCGAGGCGTTAAAGTGCGGCCAGTACAAGTTGTTGGTGAGCGATGGTTCGAGGAGGAAGAGAAACCAAACTGCCATCGAGAGCGTCAAGACGAGGTAACCAATTCCACCAATCGTTTCGAGTCGTCAGACTCGCTTCGTTGAGGAGGACGACACTGCCGTCGAGAGAGCGACTTCAGGGGCAATCATATCGAGAAAAGGCAACACTATCACTGCAATCACTTGACCCGACGGCCGTTTCCAACGCTCTAAATTTAGCTAATAAGGCCACCAGTGCCTAGGACCACAACGCCAAAGGTTCTATGGGACAGTTGGATTTACATTAAAGGCCGTATTTGACCTGCACGGGATGGGTTGGCTCGTCGACGATGACGCGGTCGCTCTGTTTTGACCAGACAAGCGCCGGGGGCCAAGTGGAACTGTCAAACACATGAGCATAAGGGAGTTCCTTGGCCAGCGTCGGAAACGTTTCTCGAATGCGGCGCTCGGCTTCCTCGACAAACTCTTTCGGGACGTTTCGACCATAGCCTTTGCTTCGATTCTCGACTCGCTCCATGGCCACGTCCAATGGAATGTCCACGCACATCACGTGCACTTCGTAGCGACGGTCGAGGGACTGAATAATGTCTTGGTACTTGTCGAGGGACCGCCCACTGCCATGGAGGATGACGTTGCGGCGGTCCATCGTTGCGAGTTTGAGGTTTTGGTCCAAAATGAACTTGGCTTCGTCCTGGCATTGGTTGTACCGCGTGTGGGGGTCCGCGGGACTCTCGTCCTGCATGTTGCCAAGGCCGATGTTGAGCATGGCCGTGTAAAACTCTGGTAACAGTGCAATCACATCGTCGACGTCAAAGTTGACAAAGTCATTCAGGACGATGCGTTCGGTCTGGTCCAATTCGCTCAGAATCGACGTCTTCCCTGACCCGGGAATGCCCAAAAGGAGAATGAATTTCGGCCGGCGGAGTTGCGCTGGCACATGCGCGGGAAAGAAGAGCTGCGCGGCGATTCGATCATGCAAATTCCGCCGCGCTTTTGAATATGTCGTGCGCTTCGTCGTCGCAGTCGCTTGAAGCGGCTTGGGCTGGAGCGTCGACTGCGTGAAGATGTCGAGGAAGCATGGGCTCGCGGATTGACACTCGAGGACTGTGACGCCATCTAACGTGAGGCGATGGAGGAATGTGTTGAGCAGATGCGGTGCGTTGACGACATGGACGATCGTGGAGGGTAGCGGCGGCGGCGCGTCCTCGTCATCGGGAGACAGCAATGGCGGTTCGTTCTCATCCACAATGATGCCGTTGTACTTGTTGAGCAAGAGGTCGATGGGTGTCTTCTTCTCGGGTGGGATGTGGAGACGCAGTAGCAACTGCGACTGCAAGACGAACGCTTCGTCCCGCAGACAGTGGTGCATCGTCGTCGAATGGAGGAAGGTGACGCAGACCATGCGCCGCAGCCGCCGCAGAATTTTGGACGCCGTTTGTTCCGTCGCCGTGGCTGTGATGATCATGCGACTCAGTTCTGGCACGAGCGTGGTCTGGACGGCAAGCGAGCCGACGTTCGTGCCGAGTGCGGCAAAGGCCGACGTGATTTGCGCCAGTGTGCCGGGGCGGTTGACCACCAGGAGAGAGAAGAAGTGTTCTTCCGTCCGCAGTGCCGCCTTGGAGAAGAGGCGCAGGACGGTCGGCGCCGGCCGCCGCCCGCGACATAGATGAGTCCACCGCAGCATCTTTGGTCGAATGCCAATTGCGGTGTGGATCTCTGTGGTAAAGCGACCCTTTGAAATCAATGTGATCACCTATTAAGTTTGAGAGGTTGAACTTGCCACCGCCTCATGTTTGGAGGTCAATGTCAGCAACCCAACCAACAATTTCTAAGCTCGATTCAAACTGATTTTGTTTCTGCATACATTAAACAGGTCTAAAACAATGTATATAATGCTGATGTTGGTGCCACGAGGGAAATTGTACTTGCCACAAGATCGAGGCGGCAATGGCGGCGACTGCGCAAACGAGTCGTGCGTCGACCGGCACGAAAGCATTTTTCATGAACTAACAAAAGGAGGTGTATTCGTGTCATACAGACGGTACTTGTTCGACCAAAACCATCACATTCGCTTGGTATGCGTGGTATCCCCGGATCGACACCGACACGGCGGTTGTCTTCTCGACGCTAAACACATGCGAGAGCTGGCAAAAGTTGCCGTAGCCTTGGGACGTCGACACATGCACGTGATCGATAAAGAGCTCAAAGGTCGAGGGAATCAAACTGCTGCCGGCACCCAGAGCGGCCGTAGACGAAGCGGCGCCGCTGAGGCCACGGACCTGGATGTGGTAGCCGCCCTTCTTGAGGAAGACGATCTCGGTTCCATCTTCCGAGAGCGCAAAATGCCGCGGTTCCAAGCTGGGATGGACGGTCCACGTCGAGTAGAGGTGATCGCCGAGGGGCTTGGAGCGGCCGTCCGAGACGAGCATGAGCACAGGCTCGGGGGCTTTCTGCAATCGCTCAATGTCTTTCATGAGATCGCGCATTTTGAGTTCCAAGATGTCGGTGGTAGACATGGCGAAGGGCATCATGTCAAAGGTCAACCCGAGCGCCATTGAGGACGACGAGGGGGGCGTAAACACAAGCATGAGAAGCATGGATCCCGAGCGAGTGTAGTTGATATCGACTTTGGAGTTGGTCCATGTGCTGTCTTCGTCTTCTAAAGCAATGAACGCTTGCTGGGGGGGAAGATCGTAAGATCAAGGATGGAGAACTGAACGTACCTGTAGAGCAGAGACGACTTCGCTGGCGTCAGTATGTACATGGGCATCCTTGAATGCATGTTCCTTGAGGTCGCTGACGACGCACTCCCTACATTCGCATGTTCAGTGAAGGTAGTCAGTCAATGATTTCTCCAACCATTGCCCCTTAGTGCGTTTCGATTCCAACGAGATGGTGATGGGAAGCACGGTGGCACCGCGGACACGGACGCGGAAGACATCGGGGTGCGACCGGAAGCGGACGGCAGGGAAGCTCAAGTCTACTTCAGCCTGTGTCTCCGTGACTTCTTGCTTTGGTGGGGTGGACTCCATCGCAGTTCTTTGGTTGAAGATTGATTAATAATGGAGCGAAAGGACACTCCAACCGCCGGTTAACGTCCGGATAACAGTAATTTAGCCAATCACAGGTGTGGATTATATTTCTAGCAATTTGATTGGCTTTCAATTTCGAAAGACATCAGTCGCACACGCCAGACAAAATGGAACCACGGGAAATATGGGCTCGAGTGCGCCATGGCGGCTTCAAGCGAGGAAGTTGATCTTCTTCATGCGCTTCTTGCTGCATGGTCCTAGCGACGCATGAAGAAAGGGGGTAGTCATGGTAGATGCAAGTTTCAAGTCAGTGCTATTCGAGCAGTCCGCCCCCGGTCATCACACCGTCGCATCGAACGCGCGATCTCAATCGGAATCTGTTCTTAGAGTAGCTCGAGGCAGAACACCCATGTCCTCACAATTCAATTTGAAGTGATGGTGCAACTCAACTCGTGCGTGGATACCGTCGTCAAATCGTCCGACACCAGCCTCACCGCCGCCGCCGTCCGCTTTCCCTCGGTCGCCGACGACTCGTTCTCCCTTCAACTCACATCCACGGATGGCAACTTCCCCGCGTCTCTCTGGTTGAAGTCCAATACTCACATGACGGAATGGTATCCTTCCCTCTCTCCTTTGCAATCGAACCCGACGATTTGTTGTAGGGAATGCCATCTCGAGTCCATGGAGTGTAGTTCGTATTCGACATGCACCGACGGGATTCAGCCGCAGGATTTGCTCTCGTCCATCCACGTACGTCGCTTCCTCTCTTGTCTTCCATCAGGATGCTCCATCTAGGCATGGTTGACTGCATCTGCGTTGTCTCAATCCAACACCGCCACTCAGATAGATCTGAAGGAAGGCGCGAATGGTTGCATGTCCATCCTTGTAGCCATGCGCCGCCCCGACTCGACCACCTCCCTTGTCTCTGGCTTTGCAATCGAATTGCTTCCGCTGGCACTTGATGTCGCTTCGAGCATGGATGCAACGATGGCTGTCTTGCGGCGCCAGATGCACGTCCAAGACGCCCCCGCACTCACATCCCTTACATCCAGCCCGCCTTTCTCCATGTGTTATGCCATGTGGACGCCCGCCCTCAACACCGACTCCAAGTACTTTGCGCTGTTTGAGAACGCCACAGCCATCCGCGTCCTCAAAGCCGGGACGTTTCGCATCCAGCTGACCATGCACAGCGCTTCAGCTTGCCACTTTGATCTGTACGTGAATGGGACCAAAACTGCCGCCTTGGCCAAGCCCACTTGTGTCGTGCCGTCCATTCTCCCTCGGATCTGGTCTCCCACCGTCGCTTCTGCGACGCTCGCGATCGACAAACATGCGACGCTGCGTCTCTTTGGCTTGCAGGCTCAGAGTGTCGCGAAGCTCACGCTCTTCATCGAGCAAGTTTAATTCCCAGGAAATGACATTTTACATGCGTTTCGTATGAGAGAGTGCATGTGTATGTACTTAGACAAGGCGAATCAGAATAGTTTCGTGGCCAATCAAATGCCTCTTTACATTTGGTCGGAGTGTTCAATCTGCCGCTTTGGAGCACATCACAGCCATCGTCGTGCTCCAAACACAAGAAGGGGAGCCTGTGATAGTGGCCGATACCATGGAATGTCATGCATTAATTACTCCAACGAAAACCAAACACGATGACACTACATGAATATTATTGTAGGGAACTGTAGGGGATTCATAGTGCCAGTCGTGATTTGATGAGTCACACAGCCAAATGTCAGACTGGTGCACATGTACGTGTGTCTTGTCGAACAAGTGACTCAATGCATGCTTAGCTTACCATAGCTATGGTTTGTTGGAGAAGACGGACTAGGCTGAGTGTTGTTTGCCGATCGAGACTACCCTCATCGTGTAGCATTTGCACTGGTCCGAGCCATCGTCGCAGCTCGTCAAGGGAATAAATTGGTGGTGAAGAAGGATCTACTGACCCAGTACTTCCACGACTTCCAAGGCCCAATCCTACAGCCAGACACAATGTCAGCCATCCAAATGCAACTTGACGAGGTTGACGCCATGTACAAAGCAATCGAAGTCCGCCTCGAGCTGCCGACGAGCTTGGCAAGAGAAGATGGAAGAACTCTCCAAGAAAACGATATCGTTTCAGTGAGGACCAAGTCATATCTCGTTTTGTACACTTCTCTAAAAAACCAAGCGATAACCCAAATGCAGCCACTGAGCGACTCTGTTCTTTTGACATTTCAACGAAGTATTTTATTGCTTCCAAATAGATTTCGGATGTGATCAGCACACACTGCAATTTCAAATTGGTCACGCTCGCAATCGCACGGAGGTTGAGACATCTGCCGGTCGATTTGTTCGCATTTTGCACACTGAGTGGTCATTGTTGTGACGCAGGTGTTTTCACATGGCATTCGAGTACCCATCCCTCGACCTTCAGCAGTCCCAGTATTTTCCAAGCGATTTGGACGTCCATTTGTCCCAGTGGTGGGACGTTTGATTGGCCAATTGTGTGAGTGTAAGTATTATCAAACAACCCCAGCCCAAAGTGAATTGTCTTGTGCAGAGATCAATTTGCCGCCATGTACATCACTGGTCCATATACAGGAATTTGGTGCTGAGCCAGTGATAGGGGAGATGCCATTCACTTTTCGCGCATCTGGTATTTCAGGTACAAACTAGAGTGAACATGATCGCGTTAACTGAGCTCAGTGAACATGAGTTGAAGCACTTCTCAGCCGAACACTTGTCAATCGTACAGCTCAAGACCATGTTATGTTGCATCAGCACGAAGGTACACGTGATTGCATGACAAGTGATTACAAGCATACGTCGCGTATCATTGTTGTGTGGTTTTGGGAGAAAACGGATTATCCTGTGTGTTGCTTTGTGATTCAAAATACCCAACTCGAGTGGGCCACGCACTGGTTCGAACCATCGTAGCAGCTGTTCAAGCAAACAAATTGACCGCGAAGGAGGATCTTCTGGCTCAATATTTGCACAACTACCAAAGCCCAACCCTACACCCTGACAAGATCTCAGCCAAACCCAGCTGGACAAAGTCGATGCCATCCAAACACAGTTCATCGAATCCATGCCCGAACGTTCCGACGAAAAGTCGAAAGTGTTTCCCCGCGGAAAAAAGAATGTGTCGCGTTGCACGCTCCTCTAGAACCACCAATTTGTGATTTGGACAACTTCATCTGTGGGTTTGAGAGAGGGCCAATACACAACCGTCGTTTTACAATCACAAAATGGCACCGTTTTCGGACTAAAAGTCGACATGTTTCCAAATGCGGGACTGGTGCAAAAAGGGAATTTGTCAAGCGATATCCAATCCATAGTGAATAAAAATGCCCTCACAATTCTCTAGTGCAGCGCAGCTCATTGCCTCGTAGTAATTGCAACTACATCCTAATTTTACGTTATGTGCATGTCAACATGTACCCAGCCACAATGCTCCAATGGCTTTCGTCTTAAATTAAACTTCTTTTTCTGTTCGTCACCTATCAGCGCTGGCCCGTCGCTCCGTTTGACTGCCGCCCATTGCAAATTTCAAATCTTGGTCGAGAAACCATTCATAAAAGTCCCGCCACGCGAGGAACCCAGTCATGTGCTTGTCCAGCCGTCGACACACGGCCTCGTATTCGGCGTCGTGCAATATAATTCCTACACCAATTATCTTAATTCGTGCTTCCAATCGCTATAAATCGTACCAACATTCCGCGCCACAGTCGCAAACTCGGTTCGTTTGAGCATTTCGAGGTCGTCGGAATAGATGCGGGAGCTCGCACAAAACGCACTCCAAGCTTGGTTGCGTCTCGCCATGTGCACATATTGCTCCTGGACCGCATATGACAATCGGTGGTTCAGCTTGACGTGGTTGCTCGCAAATCGTTCTGCGCCGTGGCTTAATTCGTTGGATTTGTTGTAGCTTACCTTTAAACTGCTGTCGCTGCTCTTCGTCCAGCGTGCGGTTGTATTTGGCCATGACGCAATACGAACTCGAACCCTCGTCATCAATCTCGGGAGGCTTGACTGCCGGCGGCATAAGCTCCGACGCTAGCTTTGCACATGCGGCCTTGTTGGCCAGCGGCAGTTCAAATTCGGTCGCGACTTTTGTTGGTGGCTCCAGGGCCCGCCGCGTGCGCGCGATCGAGCTGCTTTCCAAGTCAACGCATTTCTCCACACTGGGCGCGTGGTCAAACTTTTTCTTTTCGAGGTGCAGGTGGCGCCACATGGCTTTTGTCTGCTCCTTTTTCATCTGCACTTCCACCGTATGCAGCTTGGCCGCCATGTTTCCAAACGCAATGGACCGCTCGCGGACAATCCGCGCGCTCTGCGGTCGCACGTTGGTCGTGGCGGCATTCGCCGTCGACGGCTGTGGCCGCACGGGCTGCTTGGGTGGGTGCGGCTTGCGCACAACCTTTGGGTCGCAATGCACGGGGCTTTGCATGATTTTCGACACACGTTTCTCCAGCTGCTGCAGCTCCTCTTGCTGCCGCCGCTCAATCTTGTGTCGTTCGTCCTGGACTCGCCCCATCTTTTTGGCATTCCGTTCGTGGGCGGCCTCTTGCAGCTTCTTGCGCTCCGTTTCAATGGTCTCACACTGCTTTTGCCACTTGGCCTGCTTGGCTTTGGCTGCGTCCAGATGGCGCTTCTCAGCCGCTTCGAGTCGCTGCTTGTTGGTCGTGACACTTTGCTCCCGTTCCTGCTGCGCGTGCACTTTGGTTTCCGTGATCGAAGTCACAATCGCGTCCAAATTATGACACAGCGGATGAAGCACGAGCGGCGTCTGGGCCGACTGGAGGACTTTGTCGTGCAGTCGTTGGGCGGTCTGACTCACATACGTTTTAATATGGTCAACGTCGGAAAGATGGCGCTTGTAGTGCGAGTCGGCGTGGTTCTTGGCTTGGATGGCTGTGAGCGCCCGGACAGCTTCTTGGGCCGATGCTATCGCAAGCGAAACACGGTGGTCGCCTTTGGATTTGCGGCGGGGGGAAGACGACGACGGAGAGCAGTGTGTGGTTGGTGGATGTGGGACATCCATCTGCCGCAGGCGAGTCAGAACAGCCAAGAGCCGAATGGGGGCGTCCGTTTCGTCCAGAGCCTATGGGATCAATTTCAAACCACAAGTTGAGAGCGGTAATGTACCTGAAAGAACGAGTGAATCGAATTGAGTGGGGCGCTCGTTTCCATCGCCTCTCGCAGTCGTCCTTGCCAGACCCAGCTGTGGTGGTAAATCCCTACAAGATGGAGGATACGTGGCAAAATTCTCGCATATCGTACAGGAAACGCGGTAAGGAATCAGAGATACAAACAACCGCAGCATTTCGACAACGAACGTGTGGCCCCAATCACGACCGAGAGATTCAACGTGGAGACGGGCGCTGAAATAGCAAAAGAGATCCCGCCACGCAATGTTGTCTGTTGTTTCAAATGTTGCAAGGAGACCTGCCATCGGTGCATCGTCTTCTAAATACGGCTGCAGCATTGGGTCAGCGTTGAGACTGTCGTAAAGCAAGAAGCGATTGACGGGGGAGGCGATGGACGCGCGGATCGTTTGGGCTTTTTTGAGGATGTTCATCTACCACTCAAATTAGAAAAGGAGAACCAAATGATTGAACCGTACGATGGGTTTGTTGGGTGTAAATAAGGTTGCGATGTCGTGCACTTCGGCGGTCGAGAGGTGTTTGGGCAGGCAGGCGGCGCCCCGTGGCGTGAGAATGTACCCAATGAGATGGGATTCAGGGTCTGGAACGCTACTCCATTCGTGCAAGCTGTCTTCGACGGCGGGAAAGCACCAGAGGCGCGGCAACCGGGCTGTTTGATTGTAAAAATCATAGACCGTGGCTGCGACTGTCGACATGTTTGCCTGGATCATGGCGTTCAAATAGCGAAGAAAGCCTTCTTGGTCTGGGAGTCGACATTCAACGCGACAGTCGTCTTCGTAGTGCTGTTTGAATTTGGCTGGAATCGAAAATACCCGCAGCCATTGCACAGTCATGCCGTTTTCCCTACACTTCTTAAGGGAGTGGAATAGTAGCCAGCGACGGACTGGTTGAGAAGTGCCTGGTTCGCGTCGTTTTCGTACGCCAACGCACAAATGCACCGCGCGGCAGCCAATCGGAGGCCTCGATCACCCGCCTGGAGGTCTTGAAATACGAAATGGATCCTTCGGTAGTCGTTCTATACGGCAAATCATGCTTGAGGCTGACAGACGCGAGCACCCACTTCGATGGATTTCAATTCCGAGCCAATTTTGGTTTGCCATTTGGGCGAACTTTGGCAGTGTTCGAGAATGAGTTGGTACGTTTGCAGCTTAGTGCGGACGTCCGTGACGTCGAATTGCTTGGCAAAAAGGGGCAGTGGCGCTTGTCGAGGCTCGGGTTCTTCAGATTCCGGCATTGTCCTGGAAGGTTGAATTTAAAATATCAAGCTCGAAAGCGTGGTGTACTGTCGAGGTGTAGTTTCAAACTGAAAGATCGTGGTGCAGTAGAGGAAAGAAATCTCGTGGGTATCAATGTTCACGTAGACCGACTCGCCCGTGTCTACGAGTACGTCAACTTGGAAATGGATGGACAAGAGCCACCGAGAGTAATCTGAGCCAACGGGGCAGAGTAGCCAGTGACGAGGCCTTTCTTGCCGCTGGAAACACGCACTTTCCAAAACAATGGATTGTCTGGCTTGGGGAAGCCATCCTTGGCTGGCCTTTTCCTATAGGCAGCCACGTATGGAAAAGTCACTATGGAAATAGAATACGGCGACGATTGTTGCAGGAACTTGATGTTATCTTCAACGCCAAACCAGCCTTCTTCGCTGTCGTCTACATGCCTCAGACCGCGCGTCATTGCTGGGAAGAAAACGCACCGAAAACGATGAGCAGCGTATTGTGGTGCTCATTGTAGGCCTTGACCAAGCCTTTACATAGGCCACCGTCGCTAGACCGAACGACGGTCACGAGATACCCCACGGGGTCCTTGACCGACTCGGGCAGCATCCCACCGGCGGCAAAGCCGTTTCGCTTTCTCTGTCGGTTTCATTTGACGACAAGCGTGTTTTGTCAATTGCGACATTTGGCAATCACAATCGTGAGTTGGCATTGCTGTGTACATTCGGTCGCACCATATCTCACAACAAACCCCTTCCAACATACTCGTCACATGAGTGTTTATTTACAAATGCAACAGCAGTTTGCCGTCGACAATCATGAGGCTACTGAGCAATTGTCGACTCAGAATACTCGCGGTATCCATGTCCATAAGGTGCAAATCCTTGTAGCCGAGCCGCGCCAACATCTTCTCGTCAACACTGCATTGAATGGTCCGACCGTCTGTAAATACGACTTGCAGCTGCATCTCCTGACCTATCTCTTGTATGAGCCATCTGAGTCTGAGTCTGAGTCGTACCTAGAATATACACGGAAAACAACGCCGATGTGTGCTTTGTGACGCTGGCGAGGACAACACGAAAGCGCTTGGCCATGTGGAAAAGGCGCCTGCGGACGTCCAAGCGAACGCCTGCGTGGCCGATAGAAATACGAGCGGCCTAATATCGGCGCCGATCAGGTTAAGCGTCATCCATTCAAATTACCATGTGTTTGGAAATTTCAATTTTTTGGGCGAGGTCACAGTGGGATAATATCCCATGGCCAGAGAAAGCCCATTCTTCGTATTGCAAACCCACACAAATGCAAATGTGCCACCTCGATACATAGCACTCGATGTACAACACGCCTTGGTCTTCAAAAAATCCCAGATGGGCCATGCCGAGCTTAACCCGCTTGGCGAGGTAATAAATCAGCACTGGACGGGAGTATCGAAAGCAGCGGAGGAGTTCCAGCGGCGGATTCGAATCACTGCATCGCTGGTACATCCGACCAAAGTACATTTCTGGATTTGGAAGCAAGAGTGACCGTGCGTCCAATGTCAAGTTGCGGAAATTATGAAAGTCTTGAGTGTTCAACACATATTGGCCGCGTGCGAGAAGAAGCGCCGCGGTTGCGTCTTCTGCAAATCGATCCAAATCGTAAATGCGAGTGACCGAGGTCGTTGGCAACAAGCCAAAGGTTTTTAAATCTTCCACGTCAAATACACACTCCAGAGCCATGGGGTCGCCTTGTTTGGCAGGTGAATTTGCATGCAAGACGAGGAGAAGGTGGCCCCGGGAGACACAACTAATACAAAAATATTTATCTTGTTTGAGAAAATATAAATCGAGTACCTGTACACAATATGGTACGAGCCTTGAAACCAGACTCTGCGGCAGAAGAGTCGGGGGTGGTAGCTCTCGGATTCGATTGCATTACCGCTCAAACTCGACTTTCGAAGCTGAAGCTTGAGTGTTTCCACCTAAAGTCATCATATTCATAACGAATTCCAATTTATATATGCAGGCTCAGTACTTACCCGAGTGAGTGCAGTATTTTTTCGTAAGTGGGATTGAATTTTGATGGCGGCTTTCCGCTCTCGACGCAATATATGCACCATTTTTCCCGCTCGGTACCGCCGGAACTGGGTTTGCAGCGTCACGGCCGCTGCTTCCTGCCTTGCTGCCAACGCTAGTTTGTTCAACTCCTTACGTTGCTTTCGTTCCAGGGCGTGGAGCTTTCGTAGTTGAGTCAGAGCTTTTTGGCGCTCAAAATTTTCTTGCGACTGCCGCACGCGTTCTCGCCGTCGCTCCAAATCCAAATACCTAACAGTGACAAAGAAATACAAAAACAATTCCAGGCGCCGTACTTGTCGGCCTTTTCTGGACATTCGCGCAATTGTTTTTGTGCGAGACGTCGACGTTGAATCGCTTGCAATTTCACAACAACTTTATCGTTTTCGCTCTCGACTAGGATAATGATTTCATTAAATGATTTCGTTACTCATCAGCAATACGTACAAGGTTGATAGACGTATTTCTGTGCCGTGGTATTCTTCATACTTGCCGTTTTCAGTAAACTAGATACGGAATCAAATGAACGCGTCGCCCTCGATTGAACCCACCTGATACTATTGCGCCGCGCTCGAGCTTGTTGTTTCTTGACCGAGTGGTGCCTTAGCACTGTTTGGATTTTCACTGCCGCGGCCTTTTCCTGCTTTTTCTCCGTCACAATTCGCACGCTTCGCACAGTGCGCCACCAACACTGCAGCACGATGGCCTTGTCTTGGACCTCCAATGCATGCACGAGTGCGTGTCGCTGTATCCTCGTATGTCGATTCTTTCGCCGCTACAGAAAGATTGGCTGTTAAACTACGAATCCGTGTCTGTTCCGACTTGGAATTCCTGGTCCGAGAAGTGCTCGAGCACGTCAAACTGGCTGCGTTTGAGGATGCTTTGGACGGTTTTGACGTCGAGTGCGGGGTTGTCAGTCGCCTCAAATCCTTCGTCGGTTGATCGAACTGGACTCTCGAGCGACACGCGAAGCGCATCCCGCGCCTGCCGCTTTCGAATTTTCTTGCTCATGGGCGAGCCAATGATGGCCGACTGCATCCGCAGTTCCTTGGAGCTGAACATGCCAAAACTCGCATAGGATAAATTCCACGGCTTTTCTTTGGGGTCGCGGGTTTTGTCCAATTCTGCGTCAAGGTGTCAACACCAGCACGACATGGCCAAACGTACGGTTGAGAGCGCGCTGCAATTTCTCGGGCGAGTGGTGCGACGACTGGTTGATCGAAACGACCAAGATCGTCAGGACCGGATGAAACCAATGCGCGAGGAATTTTCCCTCGGCCACCACGGCGATGGCTTTGCCTATGTCCAAATGATTAGTCATGATCGTGGTTGTGGGCAATATCGTACCCGTGGGCGCGACAAACACATAATCGACGGCGTCAATCATGAGCAGATCGTCAATTCGTTGTCGACAGCCTTGCAGCGTCGTTGTTTCGTGAAAAGGAATGCAAAAGAGCGGCTGGATCGTCGTGTAGCGACACATGTACACCTTGAGCTCCCCGTGTTTGATGATGTCGTTGGTCTTGAACACCATTTTCGTCGGCGATGTCTCTGCTTCTGTCACGGGTGTCGTGGGTGCGAGGCGCAGCGGTTGCTTTTTCTTGACGTAGGGACTCTTTTGTGTCAAGACGGGACTCTACATCACTTTCATCGTGAGCGATGCCGTCAGTAGAAACTGGACCGGATGGTTGTGTTTGCCAAAGTCCTTGGCGTACGAGCCAAAGGGGCTGTTGAGGACCCCCATCTTCTTCAGCGTATGCGCTTTCTTGGACGTGCTTTTGCTCAGGCCTTTTCCCCGCGACGGTGGCATATCGACAAAATGCAAAGGCGGCAGAGTCCCAACATTCCCACAAAGGTCTGAATTCAGGTCATTGTCGTCTTCAGACCCAGAGAAATTCAAGAGCTCTTCGAGGTCCTCGGGGTCATACGCGAGCACGTCGACCTTGCTCATGCGTCTGCTCCTGCTTAGGCAGTTTCAAGTTTCGCGACGAAAATACAGACGTATGTGAAACCGTTCAGCACTTTCAAGTGTTGAAATCGTCCGTGCAGGTTTTATGATTCATGAAAGACTTGACATTGGAAAACGCATTGCATTCATTTGCAATCAAAAACTCATTGCATTCCTACACTAATGAATGATAAAGACCTCCGTGTGTAATAGAGGTCAATGCTGTGGCTGGCTCAAGTGTCTCTTTTATGACAAAAACTTCTGCAGACAAAAAGACTCCTGTGGTTGAGTGTCGAAAGAGCACTGAATTGGTCACAGCTATGTCCTACTCTCTCAACGCTCACGTTTTGGGTTGCACTGGTAGCTCTTCTCCAGCCGAGCTCTTTCAAGCCCATGCCTAAATGCTCATTTAGGGTGGTCAACAATGGAGGAGCACCCAGCATCGACGTCAAGTTTATCCCATTCAACAAAAAACCGACTGGCGCTGTAGGTGGGGGGAGAAATCACAAAGCAGGTACTACGTAGTAAACTGGAGCACTCGAAGGAATGTTTGAGACTTGGACCCGCGAAAGTTGATATGCACGTTGCTGTTGTCCACAATTCGTCGCAGTTCGTTCGTGATATACCGAACAAACAAACAGCAACATTCGCAGATAAAATTGTTGCAGCTGTGACAACTAAATTAAGTACAAGTACTGTACAGGACGAAAATTATAACGACGAATTGGTCGAAGACGAAATTGAGATGTTGGAAAGCATTACTTGGGACATATTTGTTGCATGATCGTTTTTTCGTGTTGCAATTGTTTGATGGAACAATTCTCAATTGATGCTCAAAGCGCGTGCATAGTTTACACTCGATAACTCTTACACACTTAACTATTGTTGTTCCTGTTGGGAACATTCAGAACCGCTCGGGAATATGCGAATCCTCACAAAATGGTCACCGGAAACCTTCCCTAGTGGTCGCTCGTGAAAGACAAGTTCGTACTCGAGTGTGAAGTGACGATTTACCCTAGTCTAGTCAGATGCTCTTGTTTGATGCCCATAATTGTTGTCAATGGGCTCCTGTGTGGGTTTGTCTCGTGCCAGTTTGCATCCATCATCGTTGATGCAAAATCATCCGCTAAATGAAGCTCGACACGTGTGTTCATATTGCCCATGACTTACTCATCCGTATTATCAACAAGGAGAAATCGAGGTTTGAATTATTGGTTCATGCGCCGACAATCAGCTTCAGACGAGCACGTTGGGCTCGACCTCTTCCCTCGCTTTAATCTTGACTTTGGATGAAAAACTCGAACGATATGCAACGAAGCGCTGTATTGTGCGCTGGGCGACCCCGTGAAATGTATACTCGCTTTTGCACTCTTGGCTATGTCGGTTTGGTCAAACAGTTGCACAAACGACGACGAAAGGACTGGTCCAGAGTATGCTCTGTCGACTCCATCGATTAAAAGCTGAAGTATTCCTTGTGTACATTGAGCCACTGCCACAAACAGGTATTGTCCACTTGCTTGGAATTCAATGGTCTTATTGTCCGCGGAGAGCTTGAAATAATTCTCGTCGGCTTCCTCCACCTCGGTCCACGTAATCGCATCGTTTTGGTCGATGGATGTTGCAATGAGCGACAAGTGCACTGCGTTTTGCAAATTTGGAACGATGGAATCCGACAAAAGCGACGTGAGATCCAAAATGTAGTTTTGCATTTCCAGCGACTCGTATTGGATGGCTGCCGGGCCCATAATATCAATACATGGTGGCAGGATATCGAGGAGCATGTGGTTCTTGAGCTCCAATTCGTCTTCCAAGTCTCGGATTCTGGACTCCAAAACGTCCACCTTCTCGAGCGACAGCGGTGACAGATTGAATTCATACGTTGCCAGCAACGCTGAAAAGGCTCTCATCACCAGCACGAGGCGGCGATGGGTTTCTTTCTCGACTGTCAATATCACCTCGTACGTGCCCGAGTCGACCTCGTTTCCGCGACTATCCAACGCAGATAACCCTTCCTACGTCACCAGTGAATGGAGACCTCTCGAGTGGAAATACTTTCAAGCCCAATACGACCACTTCCGTCGGGAGTACATAGTCGGCGCCTGGAAGAGCGTGGTTTTGCAAGTCTGTGACAGTGCATGCCCTACAGTGACAGCTGAGTTTAGCGTGTCGATCCTTATAAGGCAACCATTGGCCCTTGGACACTTTTTCTTCCATCCATATCCGCAATGGAAGGACATCGTTGCCGGACAAGGCCAGGTGGACACGAAAGTCTTCGCCGTGGTTTGGAAACGTGACTTCCGAGAGCGCCAAGACAACTTTGAGAGGTTCGGCGTTGGATTGAGTCGGTAAAACACAAGAGAGAAGCAGCGCAGCGAAAGTCGCGATCAACTGCATTGGTACGGCCTGCAAAAAGTGTCTCCAATCCGATCACATTCTCACCCCTCGTTGGAGCAAATATGAAACCGTCCGGTTACCTCGGACGACCGTGGAGTTTGATTGATCAAATTCGTACGGACCTGGTAACTGCCATGTCGGTTGATCAAACCCGCAATCTCAGGTGCAGAGCTGACACAAAAACACGATGTGACGAAGATGTATCAGAGTATATTCTGCAGTGAACAAATAGTAAATACACGTATTTACAAATTCCAATAACTATAGTAGCTATAAATTGCAAGCGAATTGGCTCAGTCATGACAAGCTTGGGGGTTGAGGGTTGGTGGAGAACCAGTCAATAAACGTAGGCAATTGCAATTGAACAACATAGAAATTGATAGGATTTTTAAACTTTACAACCTTCAGGCGAAGAGCAAGTTTGGCTGCCCTCCAACGATACCTCTTGCAAAAGCAGGATCGACAGATTTGCGCCGGGGAATATGTACCCTCCGCTGCATGGTCCATAGTAAACGTGCACGTTT
Source organism: Aphanomyces stellatus (assembly GCA_009835185.1). Lineage (NCBI taxonomy): Eukaryota > Oomycota > Saprolegniomycetes > Saprolegniales > Verrucalvaceae > Aphanomyces > Aphanomyces stellatus. Next base: position 20,460 of record VJMH01005778.1, on the reverse strand, counting down.
GAATTCTTGGCTATAACCAACGTGTGGGTCAAATGAATATTGTACCCAAATCCGTCGTAAGTGGCTGCCCCACTCGACCATACATAGTCGTCGTTGACCATGAGACGAAGGTGCGTGTTGCTTCTATCGCTGTCCACTGAGCCTCTGGCTTGGACGACGTAAATTCCTGGCCGTTGAACTGCAATCATTTTTTTGTCCTCCGAGAGCTTGAAATAACTCTCTTGGGGCTTCTGGTGCTCCTTGGTCCATACTAGATCGTTGTACAAATCTGTGTTTTCCGTCGTCGAGAGCGATATCGAGACGGCGGCTTTCGGGGCAATCGCCTTTTCCAGTTGGTGAAATAGTTTGTTTTCCACTTCTTGGAGCGCCACAGGCAACACGTCTTGCATATCGCGGATATGGGCCCCCAAGACATCAACCTTTTCCATCGCCAGCGGCGCCAAGTCAAATTCGTACGTTGCAGACAGCGTCGAAAAGGCCTTCAATTCCAACACAAGGAGCAAGTGGAGGTCCTTGGATTCAGTCAACATGACGTCGCATCCATTCGAGTCGGTGGCACCTTCGGTTGACATTGCAGACAATCCTTGCTAGGTATATTAAGGTCGAAATCATGTCTAGAATATTGCATTCGCACCTGCAAGCCCGACACGACGACGGCGGCAGGAAGGACGATGTTGGCTCCCGAGGGCGCGTGGTCTTGAATGTTTGTCACGAGGCAAGCCCTATTCGCCAACTCTAATGATTGCAATTGGGAAAGGTCATACCATTGAGCCTTTGACTGCTTGGATTCCAACCAAATGCGCATGGGGAGATCATCGCCGTCGGATGAAGCGATTTGTGCGCGGAAGGTGTCGTCGCGGGCACCAAATCGGACATCGTTGAGCTCCAAAAGGACCTTTTTGGGCAGACTAATGTTGTTGGAGTCGCTCGCTTGGGAGAATTGCGACAAGGACAACACCACCGCACAGACAAAGAGGACGAGCGTTCCCATGTCGTATGCTTTCGAAATGAACGCTGTCACACCACTCGTGCCCGCACAAACGAGGGGACGCGGCGAAATTCGAAAAACTTCGAAGAGAAAAAACATCGAAGAGACACAAAAACTCCTAGTCGTCGCCCAAGGGTTTTGGACTGCTGGCCTCTTGAGCGATAAAGGACCTTTGAGTGGAATGAGCCCTCACTGTGTTTTGTTATGCTGCAATTTACTGAGTTGGACTCATACGATTCATTTGATTATTGGTCAATTGATAGTATTTATCCTAATTCACAATTTACGACGAACTGCCCCTAGTGGGCCAACGTGAACGTGAACCAACGGACAACCACAACCGTACCTTCGTAGATTCGATTGGGCAATGTTGACCTGTTGTAGGAACTAACCTCGCTTGGCATTGATTGCTGTTCGGAATGACCATCTTGGCAATGCTTGGTCATGCTACAGACGTCAACCTAGTGGCAAGTGTTCACAGCCAAACCCAACTGTGGATGTTGCATCGCGCAACTTTGGCACGCCGCTATTGTTCGCGCGCAATTGAATGTCAACTCGATTGTCGACAACATCGTCGACGTGTGGTGGGAATCATCATGATCTCATTTCAAGTGAATTTGCGTCGCTGCGAATGGAACCATAGGTGAACCATAGGTGTTGTCGTTGAGCTCTTGGCACGTGGTGCGATTGTGAATACAACCAAACGGGCAATCCAATCGGGGCTGATGCTAACGAGGCCGGGATACTGGTAAACGCTCCTGTAACCATCTCTGTGTGGTACAGGAGTCCACGCAGCAGACTTCCATGCCCCCTGGTCTTGGTCGAACGTTTTCAATCACAAGCCACATAGAAGATTGGCCTCACGGGTATTCCATTATGTGGCTGCAACTGGGCATTATAAAGTCGTTTGTGAACTCCTGGCATTGATGCTTCGGCCACGTGCTCTGCCGCAGACAAAGGAGCGGTGAAACCAGTCGTGCGCGAGTTGCAGCTGGCGAGATGCTCCAGGAGCTGCTGTTCTCAGCGTGGGACATTTGGATGTGTGTACTTCTGCCAGTGGGTGCCATGGTCGATGTCGAGGTAGGCACATCCAAATGCTTGCATCTGACCATAATATATGACTTTCTATTTTCTACGCTCATCGTCGAATGTATTAATAGTCCGCGTCTGTTCGGTAAGGTCAATCAGATCAAAAACATCTTCGTGAGGACGAAAAGCAATTCCCTTGCGCTTGTTGACGCATTGAAGCTCATCGATACAGTCTCCATAATGTTCTTGACGGGAAATTCAACCCGTCGACAATTTCCTCTTGGAAATCTATGCTTGTTTTTGGAAACTTTGGGGCAACATGCTTCGCGTCATCGCCGGACTTCAAACGTTTGTACGATGGCTTCATATCTCTTTCATCCGAATCTGTACTTGATTCTGAAGAAGATAGATACGACAACCTGGCATCACCAGGGCTCTTCGTCGCCACCACATTACGCTTTCCGTTTGGAGTGGGGGATGTTTTCTCTGTGGCCTTCTGTGCCTTTGTCTGTTTATGCGAATTTGCCCTTGCATTCACACCCTTGCATTCACAGGCAATGTAGCAAGTGTTTTCCAGCGCGGCAGGCCAGCACCATCGTCTTTGTGCTCCTTCTCCACCAAGTCGTCGTGGTATATATTCACTTTTTGCACGGCTACGTCGATCGTCGTTTGTTCAATTCCAGCTTCAATATCTTCTGTGACAAATTCGGCGTTGAAATTGGGACTCTTTCTGTCTTCGGAGGACGCGTTGCACCTGAGGACGTCGGAGGCAAAGAACTTGACTGCCTCAAACATTGAAGGGCATTCGTGTGCGCGACCTCTACAACATCCCCTCGACGGATTTGTAAAGTACTTCTTTGGCTGTCATTAAGCCCGACAATCAAGGCCCAGTTTTGTTTATGCAGGTTTTTATTCTTGGCCACATCGAGTGGATTCTTTGAATTGAGGCTCTTGCCCAAAATCAAGCCTCCGACAAGAAAACGCAAACAAGCCAGCTCAAGAATAATTGGCAGCGCTTTGCGCCGCGAGAGACCTCGCGATGGGTTTTGCGAATCACCGTGTCTTGCCTTAAGGCACCAATAGTAATTTTGCAATGTCTTTCCCAATTGGTTCCAACAGATCTAGATCATCTTGTCTTTTTGTTAAAACGATCCAAAAATTCTCGGGAAATACCACGCCAAACATCCAAAAACACCAAACGAGTCATGATACGAACTGGCTGCAACAAATTCTTGGACTTCACATGTGCGGGTACTTCAGGTAAATGTTTAACTGCAGCAAAGCATTCTTGAAATATCATGCCCGTATCTTGTGTGCCAGACTTATGCCCTGTCTCGTACGCAGTGAATAGATAGCTCTTGTTCATGAAACGGCCAACGTCAAACATCTTTTGCAAATGTCCAAGTACGATGAGTTGGTGTTCCTGCACTTCGTGGCGCGTTCATAGCGTAAGCAATACTTTTTGCCTCTTTGTAATACCGCGCAGAACAATTGCTGGTACACAAATAATACCGTAAAGAACCATAAGAAAATCTTTGGAGCTTCTCGGGGAGATTTCTATTCACGTCAAATGTCTTCAAAGGTGCTGACCATCAATAACTTTGTACTTGTATTTGCCATCTTTCTTCAACACAACGGGATGAGTGAGATCCAAATGCCGTGACAAAACGTTGCAGGTGGTCTCGGGCAACATCCCGAATACTCCATGATGTCTCCGTTTCGAGGTGCGACTCGGCCCAACGAACAATTTCGACCGAAGCCAAGGAACACTTGCGGGTACGCCCTTCGACAGAATCAAACTCGTGTCCACAGGGGACATATCATCCACACCAGGAGGGGGCAACTCACTCACGAGTGATGAAATGAGATTCTTCAACCCATTCAACAAACCGTTTGTGTCGATTGCAAAAACCATGATAGCCTCCCTCTGTGATGCAAATCAAATCCTGTGTTGCAAGACAAATCCAAGAATGCACCAAAGGCGAAAACACCATAAATTCACCCAATAAAATCACAAAGAATCTGCGACGTGGCATTTGCGAACGAACCTGCACAACTTTGTGCAGGTCGTACCACTGAAGCCCGAGATATCGAATTCCCAATATTTTCGAGGCGTTCCGGTTGATTATACATTTGCGTTGTACATGCAACGGAAATGCAAAATTAGATTTACACTGTCAGAATGAACGACACGGACAGCAGAATAATACAATTATATTGGAAACCGAAAATTTGTCAAGCTCGATGCAAGGTCAGAGTTGCATCTTTCAACCGACCCCCAAACCCCCAAACTTGCACAAGGTCATCCTTTGTAGCCATCAATGGCTGCGAGAGCTCGACAACACCGTCGCAGGCTTGGGCCATCGCCACCACTTGGCCATTCACGACAAGATGAGACGTGGCTCCAGAGTGAGCCTTGTCTGTCTTCCCAACCACTGTCGCCACGTACTTTCCAGCTTTTAAAATGCGAATCTCCGACGTCACAGCCGGCCCACGTTGACTTACCGGACAAAGGGGGCTGCCATCGCACAACATAGTTTTTACCATCCGAGTTGTCAAACAAGCGAAAGGTAGCGCAGTCGATTTGGGCACTCGGAGGGTGACTTGGCCAACATGTTTTGATCAAACAGATCCACAACCCCAAGACTAGGAGACTGATGCCAAATATTGGGATCGCCGCAACGATACACAACCAGAACAGCGCAATGCATCCAAGGGTCGATGAACTCAGTCCAGTTGGAGGGGATGGAGGTGGTCCTTGTACTTGGTGGCCAACAGCAGTCACCTCGTCCGTCAAATCCCGGAGGTTTGATTCCAATACATCGCTCTTGGTGAGAGCCAAAGGCAACATGGGAAAGTCATAGGAAACGGAAAACCCTCCAAAAATGTGTACAACGAGGTGCAGTTGGAGCTTTGTGTCTACATTCAAGCTGATTTCAACTTCTGGTTTCGTTGTTGCGTCCTTGTCGCAATGACCAAGAGCCCGAAGCCCTCGCTGTGTACAATTGTAAAGTCAATTTCAAAGCTAATGAGAGTACCTCCAACGCAGCGACGACCACTGTCGAGGGGAGCGCGTGGGGGGCACTGCGAGGGCTCTTGTGGTCGTTCACGTTGGTCACTTTGCACTGCCTAGCATAAACCTGGTTCAGTTGGCGTCTACTTGGGTGTCAGTGGCACCATTACGATTTCGAGTGCTTGGATTCGAGCCAAATGGAGGTTGGGAGATCCCCCATGGTGGTTTTGAGCTGGAGGCGAAAGACAGCGTCGATGGAAGGGAACGAGGCGGTGGGAAGTTCGAGGGCGATGGAGGGGGCGGCGTCGCACATGGCACTTGCAGAGAGATAAACAAGATGAGGTCAAACCCGAATTTGGGACAGGGGCATTCGGGCTTATGTAATCTGAAAACAGATATTTTGTTGGTTTGTAAAATTGATTTATTTTTTCAAAATATTTGGGCTGAAACCGTCATCGAACGAAGGAAACCCAGGAATTATTTTCTTCGACATTTCTCGGGCGAGGATTTCATTGGGCCGCGTCCTTGAAAGGACAACTTCACTTTTGCTTTCGACGCGCGGGTGCCAAGCCGATGGCGCGTCTTTTCTCGTGGTTGAATGCACTTTGCTTCACTCGAGTGACTTTGACGTTGATGTTGCTGAGTAATTCATCAGCAGCGACTGCCAACTGTCCCTATAAAGCGCTCAGTGGAAATGTTCTCGTCGCCCTCAATGCATTTTGCCCCTCGGCTGGTCAAGTTTGCGTGGTCACACCCACTTGTGCAGTGCTGAAAGACAGTACAAATTACGAATACGTGGGCAATTTCTCCAACTTGAGTCCCTCCACGACGTCATTGTAAGTGTTGTTTTGGATTGTATTTCATGAGGCATGTGGTCGACTAGATCGTTTTCGTCCACGGGAACCAACACTGTCGACTTGACGTACGCGGTGCTTCCAAATTCCATTCGTTCCTTGTACGTCATTGCATGTGAGCTTATCAATGCGTCATAAATTGAGCACAGGTATTTTTCAGCCTTTGATAATTTTCTCACGCCGCCAAGTAATTTTTCATGGCCCAAAAACCTCACTCGAATGTACGATATGATCAAAAGTGTTTGATTCATCTCGGGTGTAGGAGCTACAGCTACACCAAATCGCAAACGTACACGCCGATTATTCCAGAGATTGTGAACGACACGTAGAGCATGTGCTCCGTTGACTTGTCTCAAGAGAAGATATCTAGGGCGATGTCCTCTGATACGATCAGCGTGCCCATGCATTCAACCGTCAATCAATTGGATTTGTCCGAAAAGTACCTCTGTTCAAGGCGTCATATCGTACTTTCTAGGACGATTTCGGCCGAGACTATAAACCTGCCCAAGCAAATTCCATCGACCGTCAAACATTTGTTCGTGTTGAGTTGTCAGTCCAAATGGCTCACCGCTCTTTCGTAGGCAATTGAATGCTGGCTCGATGATCTCCCAAATGGATTGCAGTGGCCTTCGTGCAATGTACAACCCTGCTCCAATACATAATGAGCTCATTTTATCCTAGAACACTTGGCCAAGCAACAAACTCGTTTGGGATTTCAAACCTCAAATTAAACAACTCGCTTGTTTCCATGTACAGCTCGACGACCAACTGAAAGAGTTAACGTCTCATAGGTCGTTCCAGTACTCTGTTATTTCTAGCTGGATCATGGATATGCAGACATTTACAGCCATCAATCGACTCCAGCCAAGGGGAAATTACTCCAATTCGTTTCCACCCACGACAACAGAGGGCCAGTTGGAAGGCTTTTACTATACGCTGCCTGGAAAGCAAGGCTCGGCACTCAACATTTCGACCTCGAAATCTGACTGCGACCTTGCTGGAGGGCAGCTACAAGAACTACAGCCTTATCGCCAACTAGCCTCGGAAGTGTATGGCTTGAACACTACCATCACAGAAACCAAAATGCGGTTCATTGTGTGCGTCACGAATTCAGGTTTGGCGTTTGTCCATATTAAAGTCATCCACTCGTAGCAACTACTGCCTCTTCCATCAGCACGGGAGCCATTGTTGGCATCGTCATGGCTGCGATCGTGCTCTTGGCTGGGATTGTATTTTGCGTCCTGCGATTCAAAAAGCGACGGACATTAAAGTCAATGGGCGACACGTATACCCAAAGCGAAACCCCGCGCTATTACCACGGCGACGACACTCAACTGCGTATCCATGACTTGGAAATGGTCAAACTGAACAGCAAGAGTCTGGTGCTCTCGACCGTGTTGGGTTCGGGTGCTTTTGCCAATGTATGGCTCGGTACTTATGAAGGCGAGACGGTCGCCGTGAAGAAATTGCACAGCTCCAAGGTCACACAGAACCAAGTGCAGTCGTTTGTCCAAGAAATCTCACTCATGGCTTCGTTTGATTCGCCCTACGTGGTCAAATTTATTGGTGCTGCATGGACACGGCCTTCTGACGTCCAATGCGTGATGGAGTTTATGGACGGCGGCGATTTGCGGGAGTATTTGATCCAGCACAGCTGTCACGTGCTCTCATGGGCTGAAAAGTACGATCGCATTCACAGCATTGTCCAAGGGTTGGTATATCTGCACTCGCTTAATGTCATCCACCGCGATCTTAAATCCCGCAATGTGCTGCTGGACTCTGTGAAAGGCACCAAATTGACTGACTTTGGTACGTCCAAGGAAGACGTCCAAGCAACCATGACGGCAGGCATTGGCACGTATCGCTGGATGGCGCCAGAAGTGATCCAAGACAAGGACTACTCGGTCTCAGCTGACATTTACTCTTTTGGTGGGTTCGATTGTTGTGTGTCGGACATCTCAGTGCAGGGTTCTGTAGGTTGCATTTTGTCTGAGTTTAGCACCCACGATATTCCATACAGCGAACTGAAGAATCCAACCAATGGCCAACCTGTGGCGGACTCGGCTATCATGGTTCGAGTGATCAGTGGCGATCTCATTCCCAAATTTCATGATCGATGTCCCACCTGGCTCCATGAATTGGCACTCGAATGTTTGGCACATGAGCCTGACGACCGCCCCACGGCCCCCCAAATAGCATATTGCATTCGCACTCATCTTCAGAGAGCCTCCATTGGTGGTTTGGTGTAGCGAATCATGGAATCATAAATGTTTCGTTTAATAGACAAATCAATATACTCGTGTAGGTGTTTTGTTTAGTAAATCTCTTGTGGGCATCGCACTCGGACGTATGAGGGGCAAAAGCATTTAGATGTTCGATTGCACGGGCATTGAATTTGTTCGGAAAAGGAATTTATCCTGCAACAATTGAGGTCATCAAGTTGGTTTTGTTTTTACAATCATCTTGCGCGGGTAGTGTTGCAATGCCTGTATCCAACACGGGTTATGGTCGTCACCAAGCGCCACTCCTTCAAGGTAGACTGCCTTGTAGTGCTTTACAACCAAGCCTGACGAACCTCCCAAAGTATCGTGGAGCAAACTTAATTATCCAAGTACAGAGTTACAAGATGCCACACTCCGGATAAATATAGTATGGACATGGCGAAATAGTGTACGTATCCATGTATGCAACACTAAATAAATGTGAACCTTCTCAAATACATACTATTCGTTTTCAAGAGGTCAAAATTGGGCTTCGTGCAATTTCATCGCGCACCTTTGCTTCAAGCAGCATCGAGAATGAGTGAGAAGAGCGCGGCCGAAACAAAGCTCCTGAACGAGGAGCTGGAGAAGCGCCATTACGAGTTCGTCTCCAACTGCGATGGCGGCAAAGGTGCGCGCTGAATGCATTGCTCTCTCTTACTCTTACAACAGGCGACGCGACCGCCTGCCACAGCTACGGCGAGTGGCTCTCCGTCATCGACAAGGACTACGACCAAGCGGCGCGTGTGTACAAGACCAACTGCGAAGAGAAGAACTACGCGGCGTCTTGCTTCAACTATGGCCGCTTCCTCCGTACGAGACGCTCTCCGCCATCATGTTCTCTCATTCTCCATCTAGTGGCAGGTAAAGGTGTCGACATGAACGACGAATTGGCCAAGAAAATGATGGGTAAGTTCACGACTTTCGTCAAGACTCATCTATTCATGTAGAGAAGGCGTGCAGTGGAAACAGCATCCATGGCTGCCACCACTTGGGACTCATGTACCTCAATGCGATTGGCGGCGACCAGGTCAGTCTAGCCTCCTCTTCCATTCTCACAATTCAGTCAGGACGTTGCCAAGGGCATCGCCGCCACTGAAAAGGCGTGTGCGGCGGGCGAAGGCGGCAGCTGCTACCGCCTCGGCAGCATGTTCCTTACAAGCAAGTCCAAGTTTGGACTCCAGCGCGACGTGCTGAAGGCCAAAGGATACTTGGAAGCCGCGTGCGACGCCAACTACGCCCCGGCATGCCACAATCTGGCTGTCATGTACAAAATGGGCGACGCCGCTGTGGCCAAAGACCAAGCGCTCTTTGAAGCGTACAGTCAAAAGACGCTGCGATTGGCCGAACAGGCCGGGGCCGTCGGCGGCAGTGTCAAAACTGCCTAAGTCAGCTTAATAAACCCACACTAGAATACCTTTTGGGGGGTTAATAATGTAACCAGGATCGCTGGAGGATGTTTGAAAGTTGACTGTATTGTTCGACGCTGACTCGCCAGATTGGCAATCCTGGGGGGAAATATATTTACCACAAAAGTGAATGTTATTAATCGACAACACGAGATCCTGTATCCCCAGGCAAACTCTTGCAAGAGCAGGATCGTCAACGTCGCTCCAGCATTGATTTTGTACGATCCGTAGCATTTCAAGTAAATCTGCACGTCTTTGGCAGCAACAAAGTGGTGCGAAATGGGAGCGACATTGGCAATGCCATCGTGGTGGCTCGGAGAGGAAGCCACAATGGCGTCACCAACTACCAAACGCATGCCACATCCATTCAACCAAGCTGTCAGCACGCCGTGGGCTTGAACGAAGTACAACCCTGCCTTGAGCAGAGTAACCTGAGTCTTCTCCGTCGACATCTCAAAGACCAAGGGTTGGTTTGGGTCAATTTGCCCCACACAAGGCATCCATTGGGGGCAGTGACGGCAGTCGTGGTAGCTGACAAAACAGGAGGCACTTTCGCGTCCAAAGCGTCTTGCAAATCGCGGATGCGAGACTCAACACGTCATTCTCGTGTACAGCCAAAGGAACCAAGTCAAAAATGTACTTGGCCGACAGAGCAGAAAAGAAATGCAACGCGAGCGAGAGTTCGACGTGGCCATTCTTGGAATACTTGAGTTGGACATGGCATCCGTCGGGAGCCGCATTCCCATGAGCCAATAAGGCAGTGAGTCCACGCTAAGTTAAACGTCAAATGCAAATTCAAGACAGTTGTTCGTACCTGCAACCCAAAGAGCACGACAGAAGAAGGCAGGACAAAGTCAGCTCCCTTGGGAACATGATGGTCTTGGATGGTCGTCACGACGCATTCCCTACCACAACAGATCAGACGAGGAAGACAAAAAGCCTACCATTAGGCCTTTGACTGCTTCGACTCGAGCCACAAGCGCATGGGCAGGTCTGTGCCAGACACGGCAACTTGCACTCGAAAGGAGTCTCTGCGGGATGGAAAGCAGACGTCCGAGAGCTCCAACGCAATGTCTTGGGGGATGTCCACGGTGGCCGTGGTTGCTTTTTGGTTCATGCTGGTGGCAAATGCAAGAGTGAGAGCCTGTGGTCGAAGATCGCAGATGTATGGCAGTTGGTCCAGTGTAGTCGCCTTCCATCTCCAGCAGACATGAGATGAGCATTCTGCGGGGTTGACACCTTTTGATGCGAGAATTGGCTTGTTATCCGGATTAAAGGCCGGCTTATCCGGATGTAACTCCCATCATCGCGCAGAATGGTCATGAATGGTCTGCTGCCGAGCGTGACGTGGGGTACATGGGACATTGGATCGGTGGTGTCTGTGGCGGCGGTGGACGCGGCCGGAAGCAAGAAAGAGAGAAAGCGGCGTCAGAAAGGCGTGCCGACCGCCACCACGAACGAGAGCGCGTGGTTCGAGGAGCTGCTGCGCAAGATTGAACCCGTGGCGGCGTTGCAGTACGCCAAGAACCCGCTCGCCGACTCGTCGGCTTCGATCATTCCATGGGAGACATTACCCCAAGGCATCCACCCCAAGGACGGCCATCTGCCGCTCAAGCGAGTGCAGAACAAGCGACATCAAGTGGAGAACTTGGCGGTCTTTCTCCGTCGCATCCTTCGGTACGAATCTCACCGCCCTCCATCTTCTTTGATTTTGTCTTCCTAGAGACGGCGATCGCGTGGTGGAGTTTTGCGCTGGGTCTGGCTACGTTGCGCTTCCACTCGCGTGTCTCTTTCCTAATTGTCATTTTGTCCTCCTCGACATGAAGAAACCTTCGCTCGACATAGGTCCGTCTGTTGCATCTCTTATATGTCCTCACTCCCTCTGCAGCGTACGAGCGCATCACGTCCTCGGGCCTCACAAATGTGAGCGTCTTTTGCGGCAAAGTGGACGGTACGCCATCGTCATCGTCTTGTCCTTTGTCACTGCCAGTAGATTACGACGCCGCCTTTGACGTTGGAATTGCCTTGCATGCATGCGGCGAGGTTTCCTCCAAGCCTAAAAGACGTCTTGTTTAAATTGCCTAGGCCACGGACATGGTGCTTGAAAAGTGTTTGCAATCCAATGCTGCTTACGTCCTGGCCCCGTGCTGCGTGGGCAAGATCAAACACAGCGCGCTGGTGTACCCCCGGAGCCACACGTTTGACCACGTCCTCACTCGCTCAGAGTACCAAGTGCGTCGCGAACCACCAACCCCCGTAACCCCCAAACCCCTAGATCTTTGCCAAGGCAGCGGACTTTGGGCACACGGCACTGACGCTCAATCCGACCAACGTGGCGCGCCGGCGGTGCAAGAGTTTTGTCGAAGCCGATCGCAACCTTCGGGCCAAAGAAGTACATACTCGTTAGAAGAACTAGGTGGTACTCATGGGGACGTAGACCAAAGGATTCGAGACGGCCATGTTCATCATGCACCCGCACGACGCGACACCCAAAAATGATATTTTGGTCGGCTGGCCCGCCGAGAGGACGCACGTGAAGGCTCCTGAGGAGCTGCTCTCGCCAGAAGATGTGCATTTGGCCTTGTACGGGCAGCCTTGAATAGAAGTCGCGTGTTCTTGTATTGAGGGCGGCAGGAAGTGTAGTGGGCTGGGCAACCATGGGTGGCACGTGGACCTTGATAGAGCACAGACAGGGGCAGCCATCGGTCAAGTGGAAAATGGCTAAAGCAAGGTCAAAAACAAAATTCCATGTTTCCAGGCATCGCAAAGAGCTTGGTGAATGCAGTGGCAACATTGCAATGAATATTCCACGTCCAACTGATGGAGAGCCTTGTTGAAGTCGGCAGGGCGAAAGGACAGAGGAGGCAATTTCGCATTGGATAGCAACGAGGATAATTCCCAGAGTCAATCAGCCCAGGACAGAGATTTGATGGAGTTTCTTCAGTGGCATCGCAGCGTCATGGTCCACCAGTGGACAGAGTCAGGTGGAAGTGGACAGCTGAACCGAGTGAAATAGTCAAGCCAAAGCGGCAGAGTCTCACGGCGACCATCCCAACATGCAAATGCACACCGATGGAGAGAGTACAATGTAGCGTCGTTCCAGCCTTGAAAAAGGCCAGCGGTCGGCCGCTTCTTCAACTCGCATGTTTCGTATGCCATGCCACATCCGGAGAGTGGTGACGTCGGCGATCAGCAAGTGTGGCGGCAGAGGCGGCGCTCCCATCATCACAATCCTGACGGCATTGTTGTCTGTTCAATGGCGTCGCCATGGTGATGGTGGCCGCTGGAGGGATTCCGGAATAGGACATCGCGGCCATGCTGCCACCTGCCACCTTCTGTTGCCGGTTTGTCACGCAGCAGCCAATACCAGGCCTCCAAATCGCAGTGTCATCTTCATGCACATCCGAGGCCTCTTGCAATGCTTCCCTTGCGTCGAATGACTGCATCCTCGCTGCCCCACTTCGTTGCCTCCGCCTCAAGGACGTCCTTGCAGGTGGCCTCGTTCCCAGATTCCGTTTCGAATCTTTCGGCGGCGGCATCTGATTGGTCCTTCGCCCATCATCGAGAGAAATTCCATACAAATTAGAAGAGACACGTCATGCGTCATTGGATCCGACGTCTGCGATTCGCGTGCGCATACAAACACCAAGTGATCGAGGGAATCCTGGGGAAGCCTCGATGAAGCTTGATCTTTGTATACTCGGTTCAATTGGCCGTGGTTCTTTTTTTTCAGGTGGGAACACACGCTCCATGTGGTGTTGAAGCCGGATAATTTGGATACCACTTGGTATGGGTATAGTCGTTTCCGGATAATCCGTTGAAGCGGGTGGCCCGACCCCTAAGGGGAGCCAATCAAAACGCGACTTGGCACGGACTCATTGACTTCGTTTTGAATGGATGGTCAAACCTCTGGTGCTGCTGGAAGGATCATTTTCGAATTCACTCCCACCCACCAAGATGGCTGTCGAACGCACTTTCCTCTTCACCTCCGAATCGGTCAACGAAGGCCACCCCGACAAGTTGTGCGATCAAATCTCGGATGCCGTCTTGGATGCTTGCGTCGCCCAAGACCCCAACTCCCGCGTCGCTTGCGAAACCTGCGCCAAGACCGGCATGGTGATGATCTTCGGTGAAATCACGACCCGCGCCACCGTCAACTACGAAGAAGTGATCCGCAAGGCCATCAAGGAAATCGGTTACGACGATGTCGCCAAGGGCCTTGACTACAAGACCGTCAACGTCATTGTTGCCATTGAACAACAATCGCCCGAAATCGGTGCTGCCGTTGATGGTGCCAAGGACGAAGACATTGGTGCCGGTGATCAAGGTATCATGTTCGGTTATGCCTCGGACGAAACCCCTGAATTGATGCCCTTGACCCACGTCTTGGCCACCCAATTGGGCGCCAAGTTGACCGAAGTGCGCAAGAACGGCACCCTCGACTGGGTCCGCCCCGATGGCAAGACCCAAGTCACCATCGAATACAAGCAAGTCGACGGCCGCATGATCCCCCAACGCGTCCACACCGTCGTCATCTCGACCCAACACAGCCCCGAAGTCACCAACGAACAAATCGCGGCTGACTTGATGACCCACGTCATCGCCCCCGTCATCCCGGAACAATTCTTGGACGACAAGACCGTCTACCACTTGAACCCTTCGGGTCGCTTCGTCATTGGCGGCCCCCACGGTGATGCTGGTTTGACCGGCCGCAAGATCATCATCGACACGTACGGTGGCTGGGGTGCCCACGGCGGTGGTGCCTTCTCCGGCAAGGACTCGACCAAGGTCGATCGCTCGGCCGCCTACGCCGCCCGCTGGGTCGCCAAGTCGTTGGTCCACCACGGCCTCGCCAAGCGCGTCATTGTGCAATTGTCGTACGCCATCGGTGTCTCGTACCCGTTGTCCATCCACATTGACTCGTACGGCACCGTCAAGGAAGGTTTGACCGATGATGACCTCGTCGAAATCGTCAACAAGAACTTCGACTTGCGCCCTGGTTGCATCCAACGCGACTTGAAGTTGAAGCGCCCGGTCTTGCAAAAGACTGCCGCCTACGGTCACTTCGGTCGCGACCACGAAGACTTCACCTGGGAACACGTCAAGGAATTGCAATTGTAAACAACTAATAGTACGCCCATGTAACATCTGTCTAAATCAACTCTTCAATCGTCAAAGTGATGGGTCGCCATTGCCATGGGAGAATTCCACAAATAGAGGTGTGATGTGCATGCGTTTTGCCCCCGAAAGTGTTGCCACATACAATTTCCAATACGAATGCTTGTGTTACTGCAACTATTTGTGTTGTTCTATATATAGATAATAGACCTTGACGAGGCTGCGGTTTTGCAATCCCAAAATGGCCTTTCACGTGAAACCCCTGGCAACTGTTGCCCAAGTGTTGCTCGATGTCACTTGAGCATTTACTATGACTGAACTTGAAGTCGAACTTTCCTCGTGCGGTGCTGTCTCCATCAAGAGCGAGGACTACGACACAAACCTCCATGTCGCGTCCGTCTTTATCATCCTCGGCGTGTCCCTCCTCGGTGCGCTGCTTCCCGTCCTCGCCGCCCGCCTATCGTTCTTCCGAGCCTTTCTTCCCTACATGCGACTCCTCAATGCCCTTGGTGTCGGCGTCATCATCTCCACCTCGCTCGTGCACATGCTGCCTCCTGGCATCGACGCACTCGACGATCCGTGCTTGAACCTTTCGTATGATAACCTCGCACTGGTCATTGCGGTCGTGACGCTCCTCTGCATGCAGATCCTCGAAACGGAACTCGTCGTCTGGCTCTCCCCTCCTCAATCCCTTGAGCCCACAGCGTCCGATTTTGACATCCTCTCGCCCGTGCACTCGCCGCTCTCATCCATCATGGAATGCAACTCCAAGACGCAGCAGCATCTAGATGATGGACCCAAGCCCCATCATCACCACCACCACCATCGCCAGCCCACATTCGTATCTGATCAACGCAGTCCCTTGGCCAAGCAGATGAATGTTGTCCTCTTTGAAGCATCCGTGGCCATCCATTCCATCCTCATTGGCGTTGACATGGGCGTTGCTTCTGGTCCCACCTTTCGCACCCTTCTCGTTGCCATTTGCTTTCACCAATTCTTCGAAGGCGTGGCTGTGGGCACGTCATCCCAAGGCGCGTTTGCCCAGCTCAAGACGTCTCTCTACATCGCACTTGGCTTTGCACTGACGACACCCCTTGGCATCGTCATTGGCATCTTCATTTCCAACTCGTACGCGCCCACATCTGTTGCGGCGCTCTGGGTCCGCGGTGTCCTCCATTCAGTTGCTGCTGGAATCCTTCTCTACACAGGCGTCGTCGAACTGCTCACGTACCAGTTTACATCCAACCCCGAGTTCCATGCAATGCCAACGACGGACCGCCGCCGCCAGTACGCTGCCATCTTCCTTGGCGGGATCATCATGTCAGCCATTGGCTATTGGACGTAAGTAGTTTGCACCACTTGACGTTGAATACACATGAATTGTTGATCTTGGGGTGCAATGAATGCCTTTGTAACTGCTCGGTGTAACTGCCCCATTGATGGGCGACCCAAGATCCGGGCGGTTTCCCATGCGGCAGTTTTGTTGGTATCTTCCATGGACAAGGAGCTCCAGGTCAGCGGCAGTGCCATGAACGGCGGGCGATGGACAGAACAGGAACACGAAAGCTTCCTCGCGGGCCTCCACCTCTATGGCCGCGAATGGAAAAAGGTCGCGGCCAAGATCAAGACACGCACGTCCGCGCAGATCCGATCTCACGCGCAAAAGTACTTTGCCAAATTGGCCAAAGATGGCACCACCGACCACCCGCTATCTGACGATGGCTCGTCGACGTCCACACTCAGTGGTTTGTCATCACTCTCACGACTGCCTCGCGTGATTACGTATGCCTAGATTCCGAGTCCGAACCCCCGGCGCTGCCGTCGCCCGAGGAAATCCTGCGCACGGTGCCAGAGCGTCGGCTCTCGGACGCAGAAGTGTGCGCACTTCAAGTGCTTGCGTGGTACGATTCGAAGCGCAAGCGCAGCGTCGAGTCCAACTGAACCATAAGTGGTGTAATTTTATTTCACTCGTCGCGGCCCCACTTGAACCGCGTCGACGATGGTGGCGCACTTGAAGTGCTGGCACTTGGTGCGACGACCGTGGCCAGCAACTTGCGCGCCGCCGACCGTGGACTGATAAAGCCATGCGCAAGGTCCGGCGCGAGGCGCTTGGCTTCGTCCGCGGCGCGCTTCTTGGCCAGCAGCATGAGCTCTTCCTGCAGCTGGTTCCACATCCACTTGGACGACTGGCGACTGCGCTTCCCTTCAATCTTGTTGGCCTTGGCCATCACGCCCCGAAATTCTGTCATGACGTCCCAGACGCCGTCGACGCCGTCGCCTTCGATGGCCGAGCACATTTTCACCTGTACATATTATTGATGCGGGAAGGAATGAAATGACGATTACCGTGGGCTTCCAATCGGGGTCCTTGCGGCGCGCCAGTTGCAGCGCATGCATGTAGTCCACGGCCGTGTGTTTGGCAGCGCTGATGCAAATATGAGATATTGCATGAAATACGACAAATAGGATGTACCTCTTGAGCTCGCCGTCGGCCTTGTTGACGACAACAACGTCGGCGATCTCCATGATGCCCTTCTTGCTCCCCTGCAACTCATCGCCGCCCGCGGGGGGCACGAGCAGCATCACCATGTCCACCGTGTCGTCAATGATGATTTCGCTTTGGCCCAAACCGACGCTTTCGACCAAGACGACGTCGTACCCGCTCGCTTCGCAGAGCAGGACGATTTCTGGAGAGAGATGAGTGCGAGCATGGAGAAGTGGAGGTGTACCGTTGGTGTGCTGCGCGACGCCGCCCAAGGTCCCGCGCGTCGGCGACGGACGCACGAACGCATGCGGTGAGTTGGACAAGTGCGTCATGCGCGTCTTATCGCCGAGGATGCTGCCGCCCGTGACGGACGAAGATGGGTCAATCGCGAGCACCGCGACCTTATGTCCCTTTTGCGTCAGGTTGAGGCCCAGCGCCTCGATGAACGTCGACTTGCCCGCGCCAGGGGGCCCTGCAATGCCGACGCGGAAGGACGAGTTCGCGCCCTCGCCGTGGTCCTTTGAATGGTGCTTGCGGTGTTCGAGCACGTGATCGAGGAGAAGCTCCGCCTGCTCGCGGTCGCGGGGCAAGGAAGACTCGACGAGTGTGATGGAACGACTCAAGTGCGTCCGTGCACTGGGGGATGTCCCGAAGAGACCTTCGATCAGCCGCTTTGTCGCCGGCAACAGTGCCTTGGCCGCCGTTGTCGTCATTGCTCGTCTCACAGTCATGTGGGCACACAGATGTGACCTCAACTCCCTCTCAGACTGCATGGAATATTCATTTTGAGAGGTCACACCCAGGAGCTGCAAGTTGAAGTCGAAGGCACGTTCCTTTGGGGGTTTGGTGGTTACGGCGTTTGGTGGTTACGGAGTTTGAAGTTTGCTCTCATCTAGCCTCTCTGTGGCGTCGGCGATTATCTCCACCACCTGCGCCGCGGTTGGGCGCCTCTCTGGCTCGGGGTCTGCACACTGCACTACAAGTGCGCGCACCCAGCTCGGGCACTCGGCTGTAAACTCCACGCCATGGTCGGTTGGCAGCTGGTGCGAGTCGAGTTCTTTGAGGACGACGCCCAAGGCAAAGACGTCCCCCGCAGGACTGTGACGGTGCTGACTCATGATCTCTGGCGCCATGTAGCCAAGCGTGCCCACTGCCTTGGACGATATCGCGCCGCTTTCTTCGGACGAAGCCACCCCAAAGTCACTCAGCTTGGCGCCCAGCGTCGAATGCAACAGCACGTTCCGGGACTTGACGTCGCGGTGGAGAATGCCGCGGGCATGGAGGTACGCGAGTGCGCGCGCGACGGGCAGCGCCACGTACTGGCACTTGAAGTGCCACGAGAGCCCGAGCGCGTTCTTGCGCAGGAACGCGCGCAGGTCGCCCTTGTCCATGTACTCCATGACGCACTTGACGCGCGCGGGGTGCTGAGACGACCAAACGACGCCGACAAAGCCGACAATGTCGGGCGAGTGGAGGCGCGCGAGGAGGTGGATCTCCGCGACGAAGGCGGTCAAGATCCGGGGCGCCGTTCGACGCTCGGGGCGCAGCGTCTTCACGGCCACAACGTCGTCTTGATTGCGTAAACAAGCAAGCCAGACCTGACCAAACGTGCCTTCGCCCAGCTTGGCGTTGAATTCGACCGATGTGTCGAGGCGGTAGGGCAGCAACGGTGCCAAAATGTCTTCGGACACGTCGCCTGCGTCATCAGCCTCGTCATCACCTTGGTCGTGGTAGTGGGAGGCGCGTCGACGCTGCCGCTTCAAGACAAATAGTCCGAGCAGAAGAAGGACGACGACGACGACGACGGCAGCAATGGTCCCGCCATGCGACGAAGGCGGTGGGCCGATGACGCAAACAGGGTACTGGCTGTGGAGCATGAGCTTGGTGCCAAAGGAAGCGGCGCACGCATCTGAAGCAAAGAGGATGGAGCGAACGGAAAAGGTGGTCGTGTAGGCGAGGATGGTGTACGTGTCAGGCGTGACAAAGAAGGAAGAAAAGGCACAGCGCGAACATAAGCTACATATGCACGTCAACGGGATGGAGCAGGACAAAAGGTGGGCGCGTACAACGAGGTGAGGTTTGTACCAACGCTCCAGTTGGAGAGCGAGGTGAGGGGTGTGTCGACCAAGTCACTAGATGGTGTCTGAGAGGGAGGTAACGGTTGACGAGGGGTACATGTGTGTCAAGGACGTCCATTGTTGATCGCGGAGTGATGTGACGTTGGGCGAGTGGAAGGCCAGGCGTTTTAGAGTGCTGGGCAAGGCAGACGGTATCGATGTGGCGTTGTGAAGGTCCCTGAGAGAGCATCGAATGAGACGGTTTGGGATGATGATGATGCTGAGTACAGAGAGACGAGGGAGGATGGAAGCGTCATGACGTCGACTTGAAGAGGTTGTGACGATGCAAAGGTTCTACATACGATGAGGGACAGTCGATGTCGAAGGAAGCGTACAAGTTGGGGCCTGGAAACAAAGAGAAGTTGCCGACGGCGTCAAAGGACCCAACAAACGTGCCATTCTCCGTCACTGGTTGAAAGGGCGTCTGCGCGCAGGTGTTGGAGACGAGACAGGATGTCTGAGGCTCGCAGAATGGCGCGCCGTAGCAGAGGACGGTCGCATTCGCCGGCCGCTGCTGGAAGGCGCACCTTGTCGCCATGGGGAAGGCGTCGAGCAAAATGACGCAATGTGCGCGGTTGTCGGTTTAATCGATAAAACGTAGGTACAATCTAGTTTGACCTACGAACTGAAACTGGACTCACGCGACGATGCGAAGGTCGGCGCCATTCTTGAGCTGGTCGGGCGTGTAGAAGTCATGTTTGTGCTTGTCAAAGAGAGCCTGGAGCGCCGCCTTGTACTTGGCATGGTACGTTTCAATGTCCTCGACAGACGGACTCGCGATCTTGGGAAAGGAAAGCGGCGCACCGATGACTGTGAGAATCGGCGTGCTCATGGGGATGACGCCGCTGGTGAGGAGCGGCGTGGAGAAGGTCAAGCGCCGCAACAAGAATTCCTGGAAGGATCGCAGCATGGACCCACGGGGGTTGGCAACCTGCAGGAAGATCAAGATGGACGAATGTGATACTGCATTCGGACCTGCGTGAACATGTTTGTCTCGCCAAAATGGTAGACAGGGACGACTTTGACGCCGCTTTCGAGTGCGAGTTTGATGAAGCCCTTGCGCTTGTTGAGCACAAGACGGTTTGTGTTGGGATGTGCTTCGAGGGCTTCTTGGCTGCCACCGACAACGAGGACGGCGCTGCGCTGCTGGTCAAAGATCGCGCGGATGGATTTGTAGCTCGCATCT
>VJMH01005776.1:0-11092 GCA_009835185.1 Aphanomyces stellatus | reverse complement strand
CCATCATGGTCGAGTGCGTGCAAAACCACACGCCGCAAGTCCTCCTCGTGGACGAGGTTGGACGTGCCAGTGAGGTCGAGGCCGCGCGAACATGCAAGCAGCGAGGCGTGCGAATGATTGCGTCTGCCCACGGCAGTTTGCGCAAGCTGCTCAAGAACAAGCCATTGCGGGGCTTGGTGGGCGGTGTCGAGTCAGTCACGGTGGGCGATGCGTTGGCGCAGAAGAGCGGAAAGCTGCAGAAGATTGTCGCGCAGCGCGCGGGTGACCCTGTCTTTGAAGTGATTGTGGAGCTGGAGAAGGGTCAGTACAACACGTGGCGCGTGGTGTTGGACGCTGCAAGCGCAGTGGACTCCATTTTGGAGGGCAAGACGTACAAGGCCCAAGTGCGTTCGCGCGTTGGCGACGATGGCATCAGCTACAGTCTTGTTCGTGTATGATACTTTTAACAGTGCTCTTAACGCCTTGGGACTACATTTCTGTGTGAGTTGGGTCATTATGGACAAAAGTAACAGCAGGTACAGTGTTAGACTTGGCCATAGTGACGTCAGATTGTCCGTGGTAAGGTTGACCTGAAGTCGCCAGATGAAAAAAGGCAGTCCCGAGGGTTCCCCATCTGCGATCCAAAGAGTTTGAAACGGCTTTTTGGCAAAAGCGACAATTTTAGCTTGGCATTCAAAATTGATGACACTTTGGATAGGTATCTCAACACTCATGTCATCCTCTTTGTCAACGACTGTCCATAGAGGTATGCCACTTGACCTTTCGAGGGACGTAAAGATAGCGTAGTGCGACCACACTTCTTGACAATTGCAGCCCATCTATGGGATCCACAAGCACTATTTCGTGGTCCCTTATCAACTTAATGGACTCGACCTTCCTTTGCTGATCGTCGGTTTGTTTTATGTACAGATTAGCTCGCTCTCATCCCAAAAGGAGCACTGGGCCAATGCTTTCGCCACCGCCTCCGTCTGGCTCGGTCTGGTCGTCGCCGTCACCGCCAATGGTCGATTCGCCTTTGTCGCCAAATAGATTGGCGCGGCTTTCGGCAAGCTTTAGTGCGCTTAGACTCACGTCGGACATGGAGAATCGGCGGTCGGCGGCCAGCGAGTACCAATTCATGCGGTCAGGGGAACCGCCGGCAGCGACCCACGCGTCCTTGGCCGTCGCGACAAACGACTTGGGGCCACTCACGTACAACTCGGCCAGGGCGAGGTGCGGAACGATCTCTTTGAGCTTGGCTGCGGTCACCATGTGCGAGAAGAAGACGGTGCTCTTTTCCCATGCTATCCTCTTGCCTGTCGTTGGCACCCTTTCGTTGTACGGCTCGAGCTCGTGCGGCGACGGGCCGCACTGAAGCGTTACGACAGAGCCTTGCCATCGATCGTCGCCAATCCGGCTCAGCCCTTCGACCATCGTGATGAACGGGATGCACCCAATGCCGTAGCTGACAAAGACGACATGCTGCGGGAGGACTTCGGGCGTGTCGGTCTCAAAACGAACGTCCGATTCGATCCAAAAGAGTTGGACCGTTGCGCCGGGCGACTGCGTGCAGAGCCAGTGCGACGACGGACACGAGTCGTCGACAAAGATCGAGAGGACGTTTTCGTCGGCGTCGTCGTCGGGGAAGGAAATGATGACAAAATGGCGCCGGTCGTCGCCGGGCAGACCGAGCCAAACCGCGTCGCCGGGGTAGTACTTGAGGGCATAGTCGAACGTGAGTGTAATGCGTTTGGCGGTCGGTGAGAGTGCGTCCGACTGGGTGATGGTCGCGGAGAGACTCTCGGGCATCGGAACCGGGTCGTCACCGGCGATGATGGGCATCATCACGTACAAACACAGCGCGTACGCGTTGAAGTAGGCTTCCTTGACGCCGCGTGACCACGAGTCGCCGCTCACGGCCTCGAGCGTCGAGAGAAGGACAACACCAAAGTCCTTGTAGTGCTGCTTGGCAATCCCGAGGCCAAGGTGGCGCTCGGCGATCGCTTGCACCGTTTCGACAAACTTGCCGCCGTTGGCAATCGTCACGAGCGTCCGCAGCGTGCCCGCAAGTGTCTTGCCTTGGGTCGTCATGCTCGAGCGAAAGATCGAGCGCAATGCCGGTGACGTCGTGAAGAGCGTTTGGTAGAATGTGTTGTAGAAAAACTTGGTCGGTGTGAGGTGCTTGGCCGGGTCGAACGCCGATGTGCCTTGGGTGATGCCGTGCCAATTGGCTTGGATGATGGCGACTTGGGTCGGGCTCACGGACGGATGGCTTAAATTAAAGGGCGGCGGGACTTCGTCTCGAAAGTACTTGAGAAAGACAGGGATGAGCCCCGTTGTGCCGTCGTCGGCAACTGTGATCACTTCGGACCCGCGGCTTGACAAGGCCCCGCCCATGTTATCGACGGTAAAATGAGCCATGCGACCGTTGGCGGGCATTGGGACATTCCTATCGCGGTCGCAGGGATGTTCCCAACTTTGCAGTGCCGAGAACTATGGGAGGCGATTGGGATTTTGGCCACACCAAACGGTTTGTCCCGGCCATGAAACTGCCAGGTGAAAAGAGATGCCACCGAAAAAGACGTTGCAGTTCTCGGTTGGCAAGCTCAGTCTCGAGCCTCTATAGACATGTCTACGACTTGTACTTGCTAGTCAGTCATTCAAACAGCATGTCGGACTAGGTTTTGGATGGGATACCACAAGCAAACCAATGGGCAATCGACGGTCGGGGATCTTAACGTGAAAGGTCGCGCCGTTTCAGGCGTAAACTTTGGAATATGGACAACCTTTCTTAGCCTCGTAATCAAGGCGATCGCCGTCTTGTAACGATGCCACTTTGGTGCATGGACATCACGACTACGTGGCGTCGGCATCTGCAGCAGTACCTCGACAGGACGTATACGACGGCTGGTCTTGAATAATAATCTCATCAGCTCCACCCATCACCAACGCCGTTTTGCCAGCCGTTGTGGAATCACAAATCTGGATCACTCGTCGTGGCTTTGATCGTGCCTTTGACACGTCAACTGCGTCAGCACTTACAACTTGTTTGGGCTGTGCACTGTCCTGTTTCACCCATCATAAGTTTAGCGATGCGATTTAGAAGGCCATTTGTGTGTAGTGCGTAGTCGACTCAGGGCAAACAAGTCACATGATTGCAGCACGGCTTTTCGATTAAGAACGGGACAAAAAATCCAATGCCATATTTCTTGAATCACTCAAGCGAGCAATCGCGAACCGTTAGGGGCGTCATCATTGCACCAACTGAAAATAGACTGCCAAAAACACGGGTCGTCTCCCAGGGCCCTCAGGTAGACCCTTAACAAGCCAAGACTCGCAAGCTTCAAAGTATGACCCCTATGTGAACCCAATCGTGACCGTATACTCGTTTGAGACGATGGCTTCTTGAACGACAAAACATTGTCCATCAGTTCGGTCGACGAAAGGGGAAGTGCCTTGTGATGGTTCTTCGCTTCGTCCACACGCTTTTGAGCGTGGTCAGCGACCCCCGAGGTCAGCAACTGTCGTCGATTAGTTGGCACGATCGGTGTGTATATTCTTCTTCCCCGTTCGATGCCACCGTGGGCAGCGCACAATCAGGGTGGAATCGAGGGGGACACTCGAGCTTTGCGGATGTACGATATTCAGTCATGCCTTTAATAAACATATACAATCCTCTACCCGAGGTCGCCCGCAACGCAATCGAGACCCTTGAGCGAACGAGCTTCTTGTCGTTTGTTCGCGACCTCGACGCTACGTCGTCGCAAGGTTTAACGGCGGCACGCTGGCAAACCGGTCGTCGAGCGCCATCGCATACCAATTCATTCTGTCGGGGGAGCCGCCGGCAGCCACCCACGCCTCCTTGACACTCGCAACAAACGCGGCCGGTCCATTTACATACAATTCCGCGGCGGCAATATGAGGCGCGTTCTCCGTGAGTGCCGTCGCGGTCACCGAGTCGGCAAACACGACTTTGTATTTCGACCACGTGATCTTGGTGCCGCTCGTAGATACGCCGTCGTTGAGTCGTTCAAGGTCGTTGGGCGGTGCGCCGCATTGAAGTGAGACAACCGACCCGTTCCATTTGTCTTGGACGCGGTAGAGCCCTTCAGTCATCGTAATGAATGGAACGCAGCCAACGCCGTAGCTGACAAAGACGACGTGTTCAGGAATGACTTCGGGCGCGTCCGTTTCAAATCGAAAGTCCGATTCGACCCACAAAAACTGGACGATACTCTCGACTGGCTGGGCACACAACCAATGGGTGGCCGGACACGCGTCGTCGACAAAGATTGAAATGTCCTTCCCGTCGCGGTCGTCGTCTGGAAGCGATACAACGACAAAATGGCGGCGGACTTCGCCGCTTTCGAGGGCAAGGCCAAGCCAAAGGGCGTCGCCCGGGTAGTACTTGGGCGGGTTCTTGAACGAGAGCGTGAGGCGCTTGCCGGTCGCCGACACGGCAATCGATTTGGTGATGGTCGCAGGAAGGCTCTCGGGCAAGGGAGCTGGGTCGTCGCCTGCGATGATGGGCATCATCACGTAAAAGCACAGCGTGTACGCGTTAAAGTAGGCGTCCTTGACGGCTTTGGACCACACGTCGCCGCTCACGAGTTCGAGCGTCGTGAGTAGGGCGACGCCAAAGTCCTTGTAGTGTTGCTTGGTGATGCCAAGGCCAAGGTGGCGCTTCGCGATCGTTTCCATCGTTTCGACAAACTGGCCGCCGTTTGCGATTGTCACGATCGTCCCCAGTGCACCCGCGAGTGTCTTGCCTTGGGTCGTCATGCTCGAACGGAAGAGTGACCGAAGCGATGGCGTCGACGTGAAGAGCGTCGAATAGAACGTGCTGTAGAAAAACTTGGCTGGCGTGAGCCGCGTGGTCGGGTCGAACGCTGACGTGCCAATGAAGATGTTGTCCCAGTTGGTTTGGATGAGCGCGACTTGCGCGGGCCCGACGGCCGGGCTGATGCCGTTGAACGGCTGCGGGACTTCATCGCGAAAGTAGTCGAAGAAACCACGCGAGAGCCCAATCGTGCCGTCACCCGCGACGGTGATCACCCCCGTGTCTGTGGTTGATGCCGCCCCGCCCATGATATGTTGTCTGTTGGTGGAGTTGGCTCACGCGAACCGTCAGCCTCGCGACCTTTCGCCAGCCACCCCGACGGCCATTCCCATCTCAAGATGCGACAAGCTGGCAAGTTGGGCAGAAACGCCCTCGAAATTGGCCGTTTCATCCAAACGGTGGGAACGTGCCTGTTGGAAGATCTCTTCAGTCGCGCGAAATTCATAATTTATTTTCGGTGCATAGGTTGGAGCATGTTCAATTGAGGAACCACCACGATGGGTGGCGCGTCGTGCTTTTGATATCCCCCACTTGAACCGGGCGTGGCAATTAGTCAAGCGAGTAGGCGACGCATGGCATGATACGATCGTATTGAATGTCGGTACATGTTGGAAGCATTGCATTTCCAATTCTGATTGGTGTTCAAACACAGCCACTGCGTCGCAGATGTAATGTCGCCTGCATCCCACCCACATAGCCTCTTGTCTGTACGGTGAGCTAGTAGATCATCATCATCATCAGATATAATGTCGCCCGAAGGAATGCTGTGATATTTTTGCAGAAGTCCCAAATTACATGGCCAATCGTGCAGTTCGACGTTCCACAAAACGACGCTGTGTTGAGGTGCCAAACGCCACTTTGGCCTGCGAGTGATTCCATCCCTCTTTTGACGGTCCACGTGCTGCGCTATAAAGACGAGCCGTTGACTCGGAAATAGCCCCGCCCAAAACGAGGCCCAACTCCCACGGCGTGCCAAGCATCAGAAATTACACTCACGTTCATGTCACTTATTGAAATATATTTGAGAGCAGAATAGACAAACGTGGTATCTTTCATAAGCCAGTCCAGCCACATTGGAAACAGATGAGAAGCTACTTTCTGAGCCAAGCTCGCCCCTCCTTAACCAACACCGACGTTGGTGGAGTCGCAGAATGCACTTATATGTCCTTTCGCTTGTGTTGACCCCTCTCCTTGGAGGGCTGTGACATCATTAGCCAGAATTTCGTTCAATCACGTCGGATCTTATCGTAATTCATTTTTGTGAACTTTGTCGTTTCTAATTTGCATTCCCTATGTGCTCGGAAAAGTGCAATGCCCTCGCAACCGTGTCCAAAGGTTGCTTTGATTGCCGAGACACGGGATTCCTCTTCGGTGCCATTTCAGCATCACAAAGTGCCATTTCGGATGGCAGTGGCCCTGATGAATAGACGCAATTTTGTAGGCGAGAGCTCTGTCGTCGTTTGCAGAAGGCAATGTGCTAGTCGTCGTGGCTCATTGATGTGAAAATCGCGTGGCCAATCAAATCACATTTTAACAATTGTCCCGAGGGCGTTCAATTCGGAATTCTGTTTTCCTTTCTGTCATGATGGAATGGTTGGACGTGCAACGGTACGAGCGCGAGGTGGCGGAGAAGAGCGACGAGTGCCTTGAGCGCATCCTTAGCGGCTCGTCTTCCTTCAAGACATCGCGTCTGGTTTTCAAGGCGTCGCGGAAGCCCGTGCGATGGTTCGACGATGTGCTCTGCGCCATGGAACACTCGGGGCGTGTGGTCCAAACAAACGAAAATGGCCAGGACGTTTGGGTGCCCGCACTGCTGCCCCCCGACGAGGGAGATGAGGTGAACCGATCCAGGGTTGTCCCCCTCGAAGGCGCGTTGCTTCAATTCCTCGTTGTCGTCTGCGAGGGGGATCGCACGCGAGTCGAATCCGAAGTCGCGTTGCGTGCGCGGCTGGATGCCTTTGCAAGCCGCAATCTCGAGTTTGATTTCTGGTGGGTCTGCGTTGGTACTTGTTCTGACATGGGCCGTTTGACCAGGTGGCGTGATCATGGCAGCGACGACAACGACGACCGGCTGCCCCTTGTGCTCGACCTCCTCCAACGTCTTGGGGTTGCCGTCACCCCACAACACTCGCCCGGCAGTGGCGGTCGCGAGCTCTTGTGGACGCTTCCTCCAATCGCGCCGCGCACGACCGCCTGGCAATTGCCGCAAGAAACCCACTTCTTGCAATTCCTCGCCACGACGCCGAGTGTATTGGGTGCTACGATCAGGACAGCGTGGGACTTAATGGGGCTACTTCAACGCTTTCGCGGGATGCTTGCCTCGGACGCACCGTTTGGTCGATGGTAAGTGTGGACTCCCATGTGATACAACGATGTGGGTTAGGTGGATCACGTCACGACGATCACCCGACACCCTCGTGCGGGATCGACTGATGGCGTTGGGCATCGTTTCAGGTCGAGGGACGCGGTTTTCCCCGTTCCAGTGGCATGTCGTCGCGCTGCTGGAGCGCGTGCCGCCGATGGACAGCGCCGTCGTGTTAAATGAGGACCTGCGTGGCGCTATCGAGGCTGGCGTTGAAAGGTTTTGGCCTTCGGAAAAGGACGTACTCGACTATGAAACCAATGTTCTGGAAATGGCCAAGACGGTCGTCGCGCGTATCCGCAAACAACCCACAAATCAAGTCAAGCTGGCGACCTTAGTGTACAAAGCTACGACCAAACCTGCTGCGTGGTACTCGGACGTGCTCTCCATGGTCTACCAAGAAGACGACATTGAGCGCGTGAACGTGAGCGATGAGTCTGATTTTTGGCGCGTCGTGCGACGAGCTGCAGTGTTGGGTTTCCGTCTTCCGTCGTCGGCGGCTGCGTTGGAGATCATTCCAGACCAAGGAGCGTTGCTTGTCTACTTGTGGCGGGCGCGAGTTGCCATTCGAGGCATGGAGGACCTCATGGCTCAATTGGTGCTGTTTGGCTCTGCCGACGATGGACCGAGACGGAGTCGGTTCCGTGCATGGTATGTCAACTTTATGAGCGATGCCGCTTGCTGCTTCGTTATGGTCCTACTTGCGGGTAGGGCGTCAACTAGATCAGACGAAGCGACATCAGAAGCGGTCGCGACCTTTCTCCAAGACGCGACTTTTCTGCAACGCAATGGCAATTTATTTGAATGGGCCGAGCCACCGTCAATCCAGCCACATCAGGTCGACGACGAATTTGAGTCCGTCGTTGCTCTCCCGTGCGAGCAATTGTGGCTTGGATTGCTGGCCAACCACGCGCAGCGTCTCAAGGCAGGGGTGGTTCCGTCGCCCATGGATCTCTTGGTGTTGATGGCACCGTTTCGAGCGCAATTGCCTACGTCGTCGCCGTTTCGACTTTGGTAGGTGTATCGTTCGTCCACTCTGACTCGAACGTGGAACGTTGACCAGGTGGGTCACCACAACGGCGCCTCCAAGCAAATGCATGCAAAAACGAATGAGCGCACTGGGCATTTTACCTCCATGGCGCCATGGCACGAAGAAGAGCTACCGTGAGGCGTTCGAATGGAACCTAGTCGCCCTCATTGACCATCTGAGCCACTGCACCGAAGATTCCATTGCAATCGCTGGGCCAACTGCTCAGTCGCAAGAGACATCGGGACCCGACGAGACTTTGACGCATATGAATCCATCGCCAGACGCGACGCCACGCGGTTCCGATACGGTGATGCCGCCGCCGATTGTAGGCACCGAAGACATTGTTGTCAGCCTTGGACTATCCAGCAAGGACGACCTGGTCGGTATCGTTTCAGATTCCAAACGACAACCAGCCAAGGCCCAAGTTTTGGATGAAGGTTTGGTCAAAGCTAGTGTGATGGATCCATGGAATTGTATCGAAGCAGTCCCGTCGGCATATGCGCAAAATTTTGGAGGTGCGAGTCACGTGCCCCAATCTCAACGTGCAATGGAGTCACCTCGCACCCCGTCAAGGCTCGAAATACTTGGTCGACAGAAAATAAATAGCCAAGGACCGATCGAAATCTCAGATCAACTCCATCGTGAAGGCGACATCCTCCAGTCGCTCTACGCTTTAAAAGCCACGATTCGTCTCGAATCGGATCTGACGATTCATGTCGGCAATGGCCAAGCCAAGCTCGTCTTGGCCATTCTAAAACAATTGGACATGGTGCGCGGGGCAGGAACATCTAGTGATCCCTTTGAATGGACCCCCGCGTCGGTGTTGAATGAGCCAGAAAACGAAGACGACGTCGACCATGCTTTGCCTGACGAAGACCAGTTGCTTCAATTTTTGGCCATGGCACCCAGACAGAGGTGTGCGCAAACTACTGAGGCCGGCCTCGCTGGAGTGATTAAATTGTTTCACGCAACGTTGCCACCAACGTCTGGGTTTGGCCTCTGGTGCGAATCCAAAGACGACATTATTATTAAAGACCTGTTTGCTTTAGGTGGACGTCACTTGCGTCGCAACCGATCCGCATGGAGCGGATCCAAAGTCGGTTGCACACCTTAGGTATTTTGTATCGTCGTGTTGAAGGAGGCAAGACGGGGCAAAATCGCACCCTTTTCCAGTGGAACGTGGTTGCCTTGATGGAGAAACTTCAGGAGAAAAAAACCGTTTGCTCTCAAAATAGTCCTTTGGCGCCACCTACATTGCTATTGGATCAAGCTCCTGTCGATACAACCAATGAAGGTGTTGTGCTAGCGGCGGTGACTAAGTTCACACGGATTGCACTTGAGTACTTGGCCAAGAACCCCGTCTACCATGTCGCTGAGATTGCGGGACACACCAAGTCGATCAAGTTGTCAAACATGTCCCATGTTGTGTTTGTGGATCAAGTCGTGGCCAGCATGAACATGAACACACGTTTGTGTTTGGACGTGGACACGAAAGGACGATCAGTGTTCAAACTCGCCGGGACCCAAGCAAACTCGTCCGCTATTACCGTTCCAGCAGTGCTGCAACCCACGGTGGAGTCGATGGTTGAAACACCAAACCCGTCGGTTGTTGTCCAGCCTGCTCCGCATGAGGCAAACAGCCATGGGAGTTGTCGACGTCGAATCGAAGACTTGACGGGAAAATGCAAGGCTATTGCATTGGCTTACTTGAAAAAGAATCCATCGTATCACGTGGCTGACATCCGGGGGACGGTTAGCCAACTCAAACCTGTTGAACGCGACAACCAGTCGGTCGATCATTTCGTGGACCAGATTGTGACGCGATTGGTACAAGACGCGCGATTGGAGCGTCAAGTGAATGCAAAAGGGCAAGCTTTGTTGGTTTTGCAAAAAGAGGCTATCGAAGTAGAACCAAAGTCGAACGGGCAGATGACAAGACTATCGCAGGAGACATGTGCGAACGACCTCGGTTGGGCGAATTTCAACATTTCGACTTTGACACAAGACAAACCCAACAACTCAAAAGCGACACCAAGCCCCAATACGGATACCGTGGTCGTCGAAGAGTTGACGCCAAGTAATCCCATGTCGCTTTTGCCAACAGTGTCAGGCGTAGATCCGTCTGGTCTGAGCTGCAAGGTGGAGACCATGACAACCGAGGATGCAAGTTGGCGTAGACTTGATGTTATCGCAGCCAAGTACAAGGCCGTTGCGCTGGCGTACTTGCAGAAGAACTCGTTTTACCATGTGGCCGATATCCGAGGGAGTGTCAGTCAACTCCAGCCTGTCGAACGAAGTGGCCAGTCAGTGGATCATGTTGTGAACCAAATCGTGGCTTTGTTGCTCCAAGACCCGCGACTGGAAGGCAAGACAGATGCAAAAGGCCGACCCATTTTAGTTTTGTCGGCGAGCAAACCAGCTTCGGCGGCGCCGACTGCAATGACGACATCATCCAAACCTGCCAGCATTGCGTCTGCCGTCAAGACAGTCGCAGCTGAGCAAGCGGCGATTGCAATCACATACCTTAAAACACATCGGAATTACCCAAACGCGTATTACCCCGTCAGCCACATGGTAACCAACATCCGTGACTCCAAGCCTGGTGAGCGCGGAGGCTTGTCGTTGTATGCATTTGTGGAAAAGGTTGAAAAGGCCATGGGCAAACACGAACAACTCGAAGCGACCACCACCACAGATGGCAAATCTATCTTCAAGTTGAACATGGCCGGGGGATCTGGTATCCGAATGACTCAGCCAAAGCAGGCGCCACTACCCTCATTGGAATGCTTGGCATCTCTGCCCACCTCGAGTCTGACAAATACTGCCATCGAAAACGCACGAACACCACAACCTGGCAATAATGAAATGGAAGCCCCTGCTC
>VJMH01005775.1:0-26738 GCA_009835185.1 Aphanomyces stellatus | reverse complement strand
GCTGTTGCCCCGCTAAAACGAAAGTCTGACCAAGTTGCAGAATTTATTGACTTCAAAAATTGGATTGAAAAACAATTTGGAGTTAGAGTGAAAGTGTTGCGCACTGATGGTGGCGGCGAATTCATATCTGACAAAATGGAGGAGTATCTCAAAGCGAATGGCATTCGAAAACAAACGACCGAAAAGAATACGTCAGCCAGTAATGGAGAAGCAGAAAATCCAATACGCACACTGGCAAATGACGCACGGACAATGATTTTGAGTTGCAATGCACCACTAAATTTATGGGGTCACGCATTTAAATATGCTGCATATATTCGAAACAGAGTACCATGTAAGGGAAACGAGAACTGGAAATCACCCCTACACATGTTGGAGGGAAAACAGCCTAAGGTAAAGCACATTCTACCATTCCGAAGTAATTGCACGGTTTATCAAGCCCCCAAAATAAAAACAATATCCCGCAGAGCAGATTTAGGCCTCATATTAGGTGTGAACGAGGAGGTAAAAGGATACAACATTTGGTTGCCACAACAGAATAAAATCGTTTGTACAAGAGATATTCAAAACATCACGCCTCCAACACCCCGGAGAGATATCATTGAATTTCTCGCAGATCAAGGTCAACACGAAGGCAAACAACACGCTGAAGCACAGAAATTAGTCCCAACTGAAAGTGGCGAAAAAGTTATGCCGACAAAGGAAATATTAGAAAAAGAAATGGAAGAATACATCGCCCTGGCATTGGTTCTAAAGTGGACTTAATTATTCGCACCCGATCACAACGTATTCGTGAGCTGCTGAAGAGAAGGCAAAGTATTTAAATGCAAAGGTGGCATCGTATTTGGCAGGAGAAACTAAATTTGCGGTGTTCCTCACAATAGCCGAACCAAAAACGGTTAAAGAAGCAATGGCCACCCCTCAGGCTGACAAGAGTGGCGGAAATCAATGGTAAAAGAATTGGATGGTATAGATGGAAATGGAGTTCTAGAAATCGTGCAGAGACCCGTGGGGACAAATATAGTGGATCATTCATGGGTATTTAAAGTCGTGTATGATCAAGACGGAAACGTCGATAAGTTTAAAGCCAGGCTCGTGGCACGTGGATTTACGCAAAGGTTCGGCGTAGATTATTCCAAAACTTTCGCACCGGTTATAAAACAAGCAAGTGTGCGACTTCTTTTTGTTTTGGGCGCTATGTTGAAATGCAAAGTCAAACACATGGATTTTTCCCAAGCCTACCTTCAGGCCAAATCGGATTATGATATTTACTTTGAATTACCCGAGGAACTTGGAATTGATACAAATACACACGTTGGAAAATTCCTCAAGAGCATATATGGCCAAAAACAATCGGGAATGTTGTGGAACCAAGAAGTTGACACAGCATTAATTGGCCTCGGGTTTACAAGGAGTAAATTAGACCCATGCATTTACTTTGCCTGGACAGACGGAAAACTAACACTTTGTGGACTATACGTTGATGATTTATTGCTATTCTCTCAAGATGACAACATCTCACTAAAAGGTACAAAATTAAAGATTTGGGAAATGTCAAGAAATGCCAAGGAATCAAGGTGCATGAAATTGATGGTGGATATTTTCTCGAACAGTCAAATATAATTCAGGAGTTGTTAACTCGACACGGCATGTCAGATGTAAAACCACAAGCAACTCCAATTGCTTGTAGACCATGGTTTTTTCATATCCTTTCACTACTTCAAATGAATTTATATTAATTTTATGTTTAGATACTATTTTATATACTTTCGTTTCATAATTATACGTATTAAAAGTATTGTCTTTCTTTTTATACCAATTATAAAATTTGGAAACAGTATTTTATATATGTTATACTATATTATCTTTAAATTGAAATTCAAATCAATCAATTGTAAACAATACATATTGCACTTCGTAAAATTTACAAAATTTTGTATTATCTTGAACTTTGTCTTCGAAATAGTCACCTTCAAATTCAGACATATCATTGATATAGGAGTCGAATGATTTTAATGTAACAAATCCAAATAACGGTCTAATATATATATTCTTGTCAGTTGTAATATTATATCTATCAATTAATCTCAGTCCATATTTCTTTATTTGATAGAACTTTATTGGCGTTTTATCTTTTTTATTTATTTTTATTCTAACTAATCCAAAGTATTGTTCGAACCATTGCAATTTCCATTCGTCAGATCCGGTTAAGTGTCCGGATACGATTGCGAAAAGATACTTTCTTCGACATTTTTCGATGCTTGTGCGCGCGCTTGTCGGTGCTGCCGTGCTTTTCGCGCTTGCCGCGGCGGACACCAGCAAGCGATGTCCTGGATCGCCAAACCAATGCAGTCTCCACGGAAGCTGCATGATCAACCGTCATGGCGACTACGTATGCAACTGCCAGTGGGGATGGACGGGCTTTGACTGCGGACAGAGTGAGTGAATGCCGACGAGCGGCCGCGTCAGGATCTCACCCTCGTGCACGTAGAGATGTGTCCCCATGGATTCGATCCCCTCGCGAGCGGCGAGCAAGAGTCCAAGAAGTTGCGACTCACGATTCTGCGGACCCCACCGTCGTCGGCGCCGCTCACGGGCACTCTCTTGCTTCAATTCCACGGCCACGTCGTCGAGATGGAGCTGCCGCATCTCACCAACGAGCTCTGCACGCAAATCTTTCGGCGTTTTCGCAACCTTGGCGAGTTGGTACGTCGTCCACTCCTTCCCCTCTCACGCGTCTCCTAGTCGTGCACCCGCGTCGGCGAGACGTCGGCGACACCGACGGCCGCCGTTCACGAATTCGACATTACGCTGCATTCGTTCCCCGTCTACCCGATCATGAACAACCTCTTTTACCATGCAGGCAACCCCCCAAGCAGCGACTTTTCATGCGATGCGTCGAATATCCCCGGCGTCTCGTGTCGCTTTACGTCGGACGAGTCGTCATCGTCGTCGTCGACCGTCAAGGCCTACGTGCCTTGCTCCAACCACGGCGTGTGCAACGTCCACTCGGGTCTCTGTGCGTGCGAAGCAGGGTTCCACGGCGTCCACTGCGGCTCAAACGAAGACGCGGCCGACATTGTGCACGGCCTCGCGCCCGGTCCGTTCTTTTCCGGCAATCTGCTCAAGCTGAGCGCCGCGCGCCGTCCGTCGACCTCATTCAACTTGATGCACGTTGACGTTGGTGGTCACCCCGTCTTTACCATGGACGGCGAAGGCCACACGCGGCTCCATGACGGCGGGTCCTTGGCCGCGCCGCGCGTCCTCACGAGCGTCCTCGACGTCGCGCACGGCCATGTCTCGATCGTCGACGCCGACGTCAAAATCATCGACGGCCGCGTCGCACTCGCGCACACGACCGGCGCACTCGCCGCGCCGCTGCTCCAGCTGGACGTGACATCTCCAACCTGCTCCAGCGACCTCCTGCGGCTCTCCCTCGGCGGATCGACTGTCTTTCAAGTTGATGCTACCGGCGACACGTCCCTTGACTCGCTCGACGTCCGGAACCATGTCCATGTTGGCGGTTCGCTCGTCGTGGCCAAACCCAGTCGCTTCCAAGGCACGACGACGTTTCAAGACCGGGTCGAGGCTTTGCACCACGTCCACGTCGGCGCGGGGTTGGACGTCCATGGTCCGATGGTCCTTCAAAGCGGCGCGGGGGCGGCCAGTGTCGGACAGCATGATGCCGCGGCCTTTGTGACCCTCCAAGTACGCGGCGGTGACGTCGGACAGCATGTGGTGGCGGCCTACGCCGACGAGGTACTCCGACGACGCGTCTTGGACGACGCGACTTATGGTGTGTTTCGTAGACGCCGTTGGTTGAGATTGCAAGGTCTGGCGCGACGACGATCCATCAAGGCGGCGTTGATGTGCGCGGCGGCGGCGTCCATGTCCATGCTGGCGGCGTCGCCATCGACTCGGGCGGGCTGCACATCCGCGCCGGTGGGCTACAAATTGATGCCGGCGCCGTCGAGCTGCATGACACGCTCGTCTTGACTGAGGGATTGGACGTCAGATCGACCGAAACGAACCAGTCAGTACTCGCTTTGACTCACACATGACAACCTGTCATTGACCACTATTTGTTATTAGGGCGACACTCCGCGCCCATGCAACGCATGGCCACTTTACTGGCTCGGTTTTGGCGCTCGAAGCTTCTCCTGCGGTCCGATGCGATCGATTATGTCTCGTCTCAATTCGTCTACATTTGTCAATAGGCTCAAGACACGCCGTTTGATTTTCTCGTCGCGACCCAAGGCAACGACACGGTCGCGCGCGTCGGCCGCGATGGCTATCTGTGGACACGTGGGTCTGTGACAAGCGCAGGGGATGTGACGGCGCAGGGCGCGCTCGTGGCCGATCGACGCGCGCTCTGGCGGCCGCGGACCTTGAAAATGCAACCAACGCTCACGATTCCGTGCACGCACAGCTACGTGCACATCACGGACGACGGCATCTCGGTAGGGTGACGTTGTTGGGCTGTTCACAAATGGTGGCATGGTACTAACAAAAGCCGACCAATAGACCCCCACGACTAGCCAAGTGATTGACGTCGTCGGCGCCGCGACCGGGCAGCTCCTCGTCGTTCAAAACGACGATGGCGATGCGCTCCAGAGCCTCAAGATCCCGCCGCATGCGTCGGCGTTGTTTGTG
Source organism: Aphanomyces stellatus (assembly GCA_009835185.1). Classification (NCBI taxonomy): domain Eukaryota; phylum Oomycota; class Saprolegniomycetes; order Saprolegniales; family Verrucalvaceae; genus Aphanomyces; species Aphanomyces stellatus. Next base: position 22,085 of record VJMH01005775.1, on the reverse strand, counting down.
TTTGACGGCCAACGCTGGCAGACGTTGACGGCGACGGAATTCGACACGACGTCGCTACGCCACGTCCACGAACTCACGGCCGCCGCGAATTTAAACATTGGCGAGTTTCAGCTGACGGCGCAGTCGATCCAGGTTGAGTCGCGTGGATGTTAACATTTGACGACCACGTGTAGGTCGGCGGCCAACCCGCGGGCCGCGTTGCGCTCTACGGCAAAGGTGGGGTCCTCGCCCACGACCCGTCATTCACATTTGACGCCACGACGTCGACGCTCCACGTCCGCGAGATGCAAGTCGATCAACTCACGGGCAAAATCGACATGACCAACAGGTACCATCAGTCCACAAGATACTCGGCCGATGACGCAATCATACAATTGTAGCGAACTCCGAGGAGTCGACATCATTGGCGGGTTCATCCGCGGCATCAACATGAGTGCGTTGCTCCTCGAAGTCACGGGAGAAATGTACGTCGAGTCGAATGCGTATGTCGGCGGCGGCCTTGTCGTCGATGGTCAAGTCATGGGCTCGGGTTCGTACGTGGATTCGTCCGACGCGCGCTTCAAGACCAACATTTCAACGATCCCGCACGCCGTCGACACGTTGCAGCAGTTGCGTGGCGTAATCATACCGTCGATTGTTCCGTCTGTCACATGGCAACCACGTAGGTCGAGTTTGACTTTGACGTGGCCGCGTTCCCCACCAAACACTTTTCAACGCGCCGCCAACTTGGGTTCATTGCCCAAGAAGTCGAAGCGGTCTTGCCGCACGTTGTCACAACCGATGTCGATGGCTTCAAGTACATTGCCTATGCGCATGTGGTACCCGTTGTCGTCGAAGGTACATGCAGACACACGAAGGCTCATCTTTGGTTGACAAATACGTAGCCCTCAAGACACAAGCCGATGACATTGCCGCGCTGCAAGCAACGGTGGCGACATTGAACCACAAGATGGAACGCCTCGAAGCACTCTTGATGGATGTCCTCTCGACGGCCAAGACGACGGACTGAACGACACAAGATTCGAAGACGATGACTCGAGGATAGATATTACAAAAGCGAGATGGACTAAATAAGATGAACGTGGACGGTCAGTGTAGGTGCTCGAAAGAGAGGGCATATGCACGGTGGCGTCGTCGGTTCCGTTGATAGTAGTGAAGGGAAGGACGGGCGTCTAAATAAAGGCCCAGCCAGAGCGTTCAAACGCCGAGTCCTTGGTGGGCTTGCCGCCGTCCTTGGTTTGCGCGGCGGCGGACGATGAGGTCGCGGTAGCAGAGTCACGGACCGACAGCGTGACGTTGGGCATGGAAGCAAACTTGACGAGGCTGAGCATGGGGATTGATGGACGGAGGAAGCGGGAGATTGCAGAATGAGTCGAGCGCGCAAGGAAGGCCGTTGTTGAAGCTGGGAGAGGCGGTCTCGCCACAACTTCTATCACCACATGGAAAGACGATTGGAAGGAAGCAGTTGCAAGGGCCATACATCATGGAGAATGGACAAGACGAGTGAAGTTGATAGGGAGATGCAAGGCCAGCGAAAACGCCGCGCCAAACGCGCAAACACGGCGCGCGAGGTCCATGGTGGTGGCCAAGTCTCCGCCCGAGTCCAAAGCCACGCCTGCAGCGTCACGTATTGGGAAGGTCATGGAGAGCCAATCACAGGCCGAGAATGCGGTCGTGTAATCGCACGGACGTCCGGATAACAGATGGATGCCGGATGATCGACAACATAAGGAGTTTGCCTAGAATATACTCTCAAGGACAGAAAACGGGCTTCTATACGGCAAATTCCTCGGACGTATACCAAGCCATAAAGCTCCGGAAAACCTCTCTCTGCGGCGATAGAACCACTCCAGGCATTAATTTTACCTGAAATACAATGCGGTGCAAGGTATAAAGCTGGTGTATTCGACGCTACTTTCACTGGATAAAGCTGTTCAACCCAAACTTCAACATGGGAAGGTTGAAGTTTAGAGTAGGAATTATCCCTTTGTATGATAATGTACGGATAATGGAGACATGTGCCGGATAAGTAGCGTTTGAAATCTGGGTTGAAACTGTCGTGGGCGGGAACATCATACGGATAATGAATGACATGTGCCGGATAACAACCCTGTAACTGTCACTGCACCTTGGCGCGAGAGAGAGCGCGATGCGCCCACCAGAAGCGGATCGCACATCCTCCTTTGTCGCGGCCTGTCCATCAGCATGTCGACGGACGCCGCCGCCGCCGCATTTCGCGTACTCTGCTCGCCCTTTCTCGTTGCCGATGTGTTTGCCTTCATGCCAGGCAGGCCGTTCCACGCGTGGTGCGAATGCGCGCTTCAACCGACCTCATGTCATCTAGGGTGGATGGCGATGTTGCCGTGTCCTGCGGCCACCTCGCGCTTTGCTTGCTCCATTCCAAGTTGACGTTCTCGAAGCGCGCGATCGACTTTGCGGCGCGGCGTGGACATGTATCCATGGTGCACTGGTTGTTGCAGCACCGCATTGGCACGGTCTCGTTCATGACGTGGGATTTCGCCGCCCGCGGTATGTTCGTCGCATGCATCTCGTCGTCTCATCTCGTCCATGAGGCGGACATCTTGCTGTTCTCCAGGGTCTGCATGCACATGCGCCGTCGGTCGGCAAGTCGGCGAATGCCCTCGACTGGGCCGCAGCCTTTGGTCACGAGGAGATGGTCGACTGGCTGCTCACAGCCATGCCCGAGGTAGACCTTCCCCTCGGTTTACGAACGTATGTCATGCATGTCTAGAGCATGATGACTGCGTTGGCGTTGACCGAAGCCTCGAAACAAGGCCACCTTGCGATCGTCCGTCGCTTGCACGCAACCGGGCGGGCCACTTGTACGACCTCAGCCATGGACGCTGCGTCGTCCAATGGCCATCTAGAGGTCGTACAATTCCTGCACTTGCATCGCACGGAAGGATGTACGACCGACGCGATGGACCTCGCGTCGGCCCATGGACACGTTGAGGTTGTCCAGTTTTTGTTTACGAATCGGTCGGTCGACGTCTGTCACATGTTTACGAACCAACGACATCACATTAGGACGGAGGGAGGCACATCCCAAGCGATCGACGGTGCCGCCGCCCACGGCCACCTCACTCTGGTCCATTATCTCCATGAGGTGGTCGGACTGCCGCTCCCGACGGCTGCCCAGACACTCGACCGCGCCGCCCAAAATGGACACATCGAAATGGTGCGCTTCCTCCATCATGTCGGTTGCGCGGCATCGACAGAGGGTATGGACGCAGCGGCCGCGCATGGACATTTAGACATCGTCCGCTTTCTCCATCTCAATCGACGCGACGGATGCACGCATGCGGCCATGGATCAAGCTGCCGCCCATGGTCACCAGCCGATTCTCGAGTTTCTGCATCTCCATCGCGTTGGATTCGTCAACATCGATGGCTTTGACAAGATGACGTAGACGGAAGGGTGTTCAGTCGCAGCGATGAACGATGCAGCGACCAATGGCCATTTGACGATCGTGCAATGGCTCCACACGCATCGGTAGGACTGGATATTGCGTCATCCTTGTCGATTCGGTCGAGGGTGACGTCATCATCAAAGTCCGACTAACGAATGGGATGGTAGGACCGAAGGCGCGACGACACAGGCAATGGACGGCGCCGCCGCACATGGCCATCTCAATGTACTCGAGTGGCTGCACCAACATCGGTACGTCAACGAATTCCTTGGACACCTCAGAATGGATACCCTGATGTGGATATCATGTCCCCAATGCTATCGACTTTGGGAATCCGCATGCGTTTCTCCATGTTTGTTTGTCGAGTCTCATGGAGAATGAATGTAGCTCCGAAGGCGGCACGACGCGGGCCATGGATTACGCGGCGCTGCATGGACACTTGGATGTTGTGACGTGGCTCGAGACTTATCGGTACCTGACTGGCGCCTTTTTGTCTCATTTTCGAATCGACGCTCTAGGCCAGAGATGGGTTGCACGACGTGGGCGATGGACTGGGCGGCGGCCAAAGGGCATGTCGACATAGTAAGCTTTCTCCATCACCATCGCCGCGAAGGCGGGACGGCGCGGGCGCGCGAATGGGCCGAAGCGAACCGCCATGCCGATGTCGTCGCGTATTTGATCACGCATGCTGGCATGTAGGTGAACGTTTTTGAATGGAAATAAGTGTTGCAATGGAAGACATAAATACGAGATCGTCTACGAGGCAAAGTCGTGGTCGGTGGTCGCGGGAAAGGGTGACGCCGCGGATGTAACCTCGCTCTTCAACGATGGACTGCTTGAGGCCGACGACGGTGGTACCCCCTTGTGCAGCTCGAGGAGCAGAAACCCCACACTCACATCTGCGGGGTTGTACACGTCGGCTTGAGGCGATGTCGTGGTTTTGGTGGCGCGCTTGATCGGGATCACCGTCGCCGCACCACTGGGGCTCTTCTTGCGCTTCTTGGCTTGTTTTTGGGTCTGCTGGATGTGAAAGTCGCTCAGTTTCTGCTGTTCTTCAAACACGCTTTGACGGAACGCCGCTTCAAGCGTCTCGAGCTGTTCCTGTCGGCGCTTGGACTTGTCGGCCGACATACTCGCGATCGAGACGACGTTGCACGTGTAGCGACACATCCCCAGGACGCCGGACGTCTTGTCAAACTTCTTGCTCAGGCGCATGGGCGTGCAATTGAGCTTCTCACTCAACCATTTGCGCAACGGGATCCCGTTCGGGACGTCGGGCAGGAGGCCCGCCTTGAAATCGTCCGAGAGTCGCGTCGCGAACGCTACTTCGGCCTCGCTCCACGGCCCGCATCGCTGGTGCACACCAGGCTTCCCCACAGGCGAGAGTTCTTCAATGCTCTTCATGATGCCGCCGACAAGAATAGAAAACTCGCTCAACATCGCTCGCAACATCAAGGGGAAGATACGGCGCGGCGCGACAAGAATATATAGCATGGCGATATTTTTACACTTGGCATTTGTATACAATGCGTTTTATATATAATCACGTGGTGGACAAAAATGCGTTTTAATCGACAAATGGCGCAATGACCTGAGATAAAACGCCATGAGGGATATAAAACCCAAGGAAGTGAATAAAACGTATCTTCCAGCAACCCCCACAGAATAAAATACGACCCCCAAAACAATAAAAATACACGAGGGTTGAAGGCCCCCGCTTTAAATATCTTGCGTTTTGTATACTGGAGTCGCCCCCTCGCGCAAAACCCCCCGACGTCGACTCAACCTTTTAAACTTGGTTTCACTATACTAAGTCCCCCCGCCTACGGCAAGATACATTCAAGCCCTACGGTACCAAATCTTGAAGTCGCTGTGGTTCAACGTTCAACATGCATTCTATTCTATAGAAAAACTAAGGTGTTTTTTTTAATCGGGACGACAAAACGAGGTGTGACTTGGCACGCCGATAGCGCCTTGCGGCGGCGGCGCTGGCGCGTCCCGCGGGAATGCCGCGAGGGAACACATGCATGCCGTGCAGGGAAGCGAGGCAAGAGTGCCCATGAATGGAAGAAGACGACGAGGCAGATCGGCGGCGGCACATGATGGTCGAAACGACCCTTTTCGGAAGAGTCGTGGCGGACGAGATGTCGGAAGCGAGACTCGGAGAGGAATCACGTGCATGCGAGTCCTGGTATTCCCTTCGTATGCATGTCAATGGAGGGCATTGCTTGAAAGGGAAGTCCGCCATGGGTCTGTGTGTAGAATATAGCAAGAAACGACGTCGGTCCGTGGTGTCGCTCACTCCGTCAACATTGAGATCGTCAGGAACGAACGACATGTCAGAGGTTGATATCTACAAGCATCAAACTAGAGTCAGGATGGATGCCTCATGGGAGAGAGAGAGAAGGACAAGCAAAGGATATGGACGGTCGAGCGATTTGGTGCACGGAGTCGACAGCATTTGAAATGAACTGGAACTTTGACGCTTCAATAGGTAATACCGTTTAACCTACTTAATGGTGGGCTCGCTATCGGGTATTTGGCTGTTTGATGCCGTCCCGCGCTGTACCAATCTTATCACCAAACCGTCGTATGCGTCAACGTCGTTGCGCAGACTTCACCAACATCACCCTTCGCTGGGGCTTCGACGATGAATTCAACCCATTGAAGGATACGCATGTGAAAGTTGAACTGATGTCCCGCGAAGTCGAAAACACAACGTTTAAACAATATGCTTCCTGGTCAAATACCCGTAAACCCTTTTGCCTGAGACAAAAGGACAGATAGCTCGCCGCGAAGCGCAGAAAGCGATCGTCGCCGCCGCGTTTGCATCATGGACTGGCTGCGGAAGAAGACAAAGGAAGTGCAGAACAAGGTTGCTAAGATCCAACAAGACCAAAAGCTCAAGAGCCAAACCTTCTCCGGGACCGGCAATGTCCTGAATGCGTCTGCGGCACCGCCGCAGCCGCCGGCATCAAAACCATCGCCCTTCAAACGGCCTGTCGCGTCGAACCTGTCGGAAGAAGAACGTGCCTTGCGGCGCCAACAACAGGTACATGTCGTTGCTTTCATCAATGATTTTGATGATCGTTGGCTTTAGGCAGAAGCGGCGGCAAAGCGCGGCGTGCCGCAACCCAAGAAACGAACGACCGCAGCGTCAGACATCTCTGGTGGCGCTGCCGACGACGACGACGACGAAGAAGCATCCGAAATTTTTGAGCAAGCAAAGGCGCTGGAACGCATGCGGATCGAAGAAAGCGGCTTCAACCCGTAAGTCATTTTGCACATATTCAACCTCATGTTTATGTGGTGGTTGGTAGATACCAAGCGACCTTTAGTTCGTCGACGGAAGCGCGGTCGGCGAGTGTACAAGCCGCGGAAGGAAACACTGCGCCGCCGCCGCCGCAGAGCACAAGCAGACGGCCCTCGCCACCCCCAGCAACCTTGCTCGATGTGCCTGCCGCGACGGCCACGACGCTGCGCAAGTTGCTCGAAAACATCCTGGCAAACCCCGAAGAAGAGAAATACCAAAAGCTTCGTCTGAGTAACGCCGCGATCCATACCAAGATCGCCGCCGTGCCGGAAGCGGTCGTCTTTCTGCATGAGATTGGCTTCGACTTGGTGGAAATGGAAGACAGCGGCGAGGAATTTCTTGTCCTCAATGCGACGCGAACGTCCACGGACACGCTGCAGCAAGCGTTGGCCAAGTTGCCCTAGACAACATTGAGCGTTTATAAATTAAGAGTAGTCCAACATGGTCAGCATCGTTGTCCTCAGCAAGCAATTTTCAACTAATCGCAACTGAACTGGACTGGATGGAGCAGAAATGATGCTGGGACAGTGTTGGTGAAGGTTTCCGGGGTGGAATTAAAAAATAAAGTATCGGCACCTAGGGCTCGACTGGAACTAACTTGCCCACGCGGGCGTGCTTCTTGTTCATGTACTTGTCCGTGACGGCACGAGTTTTTTCCGGGTCGTTCAACGAGACCTGGTACTCGGCGTTGTGGATCTTGTACAATTGAGCCACGCAATCCCGCACTTGGACGGCGTTGTACTTGGTGTAGTAGTGCAACGTTGGTGTCTATTGTCAAGGTGTCACGATCTATTTTGCTTCAACCTGGTGGTTCGTACCCAAGGAGACTTTTCTTCTGTTATTAATCGCGTCATGTAAATGACTGAGGCTGCCAAGACGGACGGCGGGTACGCGATCGTGATGTGATAATCGATCACGGCCAACTCGGACAAGTACTAAAGAAAAAAATGTTAGCATGAAGGATCCACAGAAAAACGAGCGTACGTGAGCAAAGCACTTCTGTGTTTCCGTCGTGCAGCCGGCGAGGATAAATCTTTCCAGAAAATGGTATACGTTTGTGCCGCTCAGCTTGTACTCGAGCGCCTCGACAACGGTAGTTTCCATGGCTAGCATTTCTTCGTTTGTGTATGTGTGATCACTGATGTAGACAAAATCTTCGATGCTCGGGCCCACGACTTCTTCATACTTGCACGCCAACATCATGCAGGCGCATCCCAAAAGCTGTAGCTTGGCGCGGGCAATTTTCATCACCGCGAGACATCGATCCACCAAATGCACCGACATGTGTAAGGTGTGCGGCACAAGCTTGTATTCTTCACCAACTTCGACGAGCCAGTCCACGAGGATGCCACGCATTTTTGAGGTGATGTCACTTTTGACCCCATCTTTGTCTTCTGCCGCGAGGAAATCGTTTTGGAGGCGATACTTGTCTTCGTGCTTTCGATGAAACAAGTCGACTTCCCGCGCAAGCGTATCTTGTTCCAAAGAGTCGATCATTTGAACTTGTTCGACGTACACATCCAAATCGAACTCTGAGCCTAGAATGAATCTTTGTCATGGTCACGAACATGTCGTTGATCATACTCAAAGCATTCATCCGAATGTCAAACATCCGCTGTCGCTCCCTCTGTGCATGTGCAAGTTCTTCCAGGGACGGAACAATGATTCGCTGGGAAGACGTTCGCCTCAACTTGGGTTCTTGACTCAGTTTTCGCTTCTTCGACGAGAGGGGCGCATCCTCTTGGCTCGGTGACGTCGACTGGGTCTCGGAGACGGACGTTTGCGATTGCGTCAGCGCGACCTTGATATTGTTCCGCGTGGACACTCGTGCCGGCGCGGTCGACTTGTGTGTGTTACTGATGTCCTCGAGAGCTCCGCGCTTCCTCTTTCGTTCGGGTTCATGAGCCATGGTACTGTGATCGATTCTCGTCCTGTCCTGGGGAACACCAAAGGGTGACTGCGTTGCCAAAGTGAGCGCGAAGCTGCAATAAAATAAATTCCCCCGGTTCAAAATCTACTCGTTCAAGTATTCAAATATCAAGTACAAAAGTCCCGCCTTTTGCAGCACCCTTTTTTTATTGCTCTAAATCAATTTGAGCCAATTGTCACACGGTAATTCAAATTTATCACATCTGATTGGCTAAGAGTCTGAAATTCAAACTTCACCAGCGTGTTATCCGAACATCCGGATACCATACCCACCGGATCTTTGTATTTCGATCTTGGATCTTTGCCAACCGGTGCAGTCCCGCATTCGTCACCGTCCTCAAAGCGTCACCGCCACGGCCCCGCAATGACGACCCCCGCGCTTCCCGTCACCATGTCCTTGGGGGTTGACAACAATGGCATCAAGACGGGCGACTGGAAGACCGACCTCTTTGGATGCTTTGACACCCTCGTTCCCAACGGTACACCATGAATCTGTCACCCAAGTTCATCCTCCTGGTAGCGCTCATGAGTATCTTCCTCCCGTGCGTGACCCTCTCGCAAATCGTCGTCCGTCTTGGATTTTTTCAATACGTGCCCTCTCTCATCGTGACCTTTGCCATCTCGGTCTTCTTCCTCATCGCCGGGATCGTCCAAGGCCAATGGCTCAACGTCATCGTGCTCATCATCTCGTGCTTCATCGCGTTGGCTCTTTGCTACTTGCGCGTGAAAGTACGCTCCCTCTTTTTCATTCCCGGTTCCCTCTGCGAAGACTGCATGGTCTCGTTCTTCTGCTCGTGCTGCTCCATTGCTCAAATCGCTTCCCATGTCGAGAGCTACACTGCCGGTGCGTGCTCATTTGAAGCCAAAGCCACGCTCCCTGGATATAAACTCTAATAACTCCATGGCATTAAAGCATGCTATGCTATGTTGTGGACTGTTAAACGACCCAGCACTCCAAAGGGCGTGTGAACTCATACAGCACATCGCATTTCGTCCAATACAAGTATTGGTGGTGCGAATGTGGCACATTTCCAAGCATGCGTCTCGTCGCATACAAGGATGGCCAAACGCTCGTCAAGTTACGACTTTGATTTTCGAAGAGGGGGCAACGTCGCTCAACTTATTAATTGTGGACCCCGTCACACCACTTCACGTTGGCATGGTCTTCTGTTCAGGCATCAAACTGATGTCGCCAACAATGTCTGCCTATCATTGAAATCTTTTCTACGGTCTCATGCAAAGCAGGGTCTCATCGAACGGTCTAGTTTTGTCTCGAGGTCAAATTTGAGCGCGTTTTCGATAGATTGTACTAAGCAAGATGCATGCATCATGCAAGTTCCATTGGATCAGGCGTTAGGGGATGAAAATGCACTCGTTTGTATTGACAACAATCACAACATGGTGAGCTCTAGACAACGTAACCGGGCAACGTCGCCTTGGCATCAAACGTGCACGCTCCCGGAGTGTAGCTCTCAACGTGGGTCGCCATTTGCGCGAGGGAGCAACACGAGCAGCAGACGACAGTCAAGCAGTCTTCAAAGGCGTTGCCAGGGATTTGGAAGAAAGAGCGCAAGCGATGGCGCACATAGACCATGTACCCGAGGTAGAGAATCGAGAGAATCGCAGCGATCGCTTGGAGCGCGCCGGATCGAGGCACACCCATCGCGATGAAGAAGAAGAGGTAGATGAGGAACGTCACGATCAACGCTGTAAAGTAGCTCGTCAAGCCGACGCGCGCGAGGACTTGGGCCGTCGAGATACACGGACAGAACACAACCATGAGCGCTAGACGCACGTGAGATGATGACGACGATGAGCGACGATGGCGCACGTACTGTTGGGGACGAGGGTATCACAGCACCCAAAGAGGGACACCTTCCACTTGTGTGTAGTGATGCCGTTGTCATCCATGCCGCCATCGTTGGGCTTCTCGAGGAGGTGCTGGGCCGACATGGTGAATCCAAATCTGGCGGTCTCGAAAGATCGCGTTTTTTGTCCGGATAAAAAGACGGTTCCAAGATCGTTACGGAAAGGCTTGCCGTTACAGAGGGCATCCGTTATTTAGACGAGTTTAAATTCCCTTAGTCGAGTACCTTGCCCAAGATCGCCGGTATTTACTCCGCAGTATTGTTTAGAAAAGTACTTGGATTGTACAATTCCATTGCTTCCCTCACATAACACGCTACATCAATCGTTTGGCCTTCTTCGTGTGCCGCAGGGACGGCGGCGGCTGCCGCGCGACACTCACGTGGAAGCGGCAGGACTGAAGCAAGGTGTTCATCGCGAGAAGTGCATACTTGGCCGACGCGAACTGCAACCACGCTTCAAAGACGACGGGCGGGTCATGGTCCATCACCATGTCGAGCACGGGGACGGGGGTCACAACAGACTGATGAGGTGAAGCATGACATCACATAGACACACACACGTACTTGAATGTCATGCCACGTGAAGGACGCGTCACTTGTCAAATGGAGCCACATGTCGTCGTCGGTTGTCGTCGAGGGTGGCGGCGGCGGCGTCGACGGGTAGTACGGCGTCGACATCAAATGCGCAAATTGACTCTCGACGGCGCGAATGTCCTACCTCCCACGAGTCGACGATGACGAACGAGAGATGCGTCCTACCACTTCGTACGACGACGTCGGGTCGGCAATCAACTGCAACGTTTGAATCTCCCGCGCCGCCGCCGCCGCGCCGAGGTAGGCCAGCGCGGCGCGGGCCAGCGTTTCGTTGGTAAATTTGATGTTGGCGCGGCCTTTTGCGGCGCCCGTGTCTGACGCGACGGGAATGTCGATGAATTCCATGCCCGCGCATTGCGACACGATCGATGTGAGGAGAGGTGTCGGCATGGTAAACGCCACTTGGATCCAATTAAGCATGATCCTGCAACCGTCTCATCATCTTCATGGAGAAACACACATATCCTACCGCGATGTTTGTTTGATTTCGTCGGCCAATGTGACCGAGAGGAGCGACCGGTCGTCGGCAAACGAGTCCAGTACAAAGGTCGCCGTCGACATCTATCCCGAAGATGAGGATAAGGCAAGGACATGGCATTGATCACCTTGGTGTACTGGACATATGCCATCGTGTGGAGCTTGCCTTGGCAATGCACCATCTGCACGTGGTCGAAATCGCCATACACGTGAAACATGGCATGCAATTCTTGGTGCGTGTACTACACGAAGAGGATGAGGAGACGTGTCCAGCCGTCGATTGCGTCTACTACCTCGTACACGCTCGTGACAAAGAGTTTTGCGCGCGGCGGGAACGGCCCGGATGTCTTGGGCGGCGGCGCCGGCCGCTTGGGAACTTTGCTGACATGCACATGAGCACATAGGAGGAACATGGAGACGTACGTGGCAGGTTGACGTTTGCTCCATGGCGCGCGCACGCCTGCATCGCTGTCTTTCCTCTTGAGCGACGACTTGGACGACGCCGCCACATGATCGACGACGTGTTGCACCATGTCGGTCAGCACGGATTGGACGATGGCGGTTGTCGCGGCATCCTCGGCGTCTTCATCGACTTGGGATGTTTGGGACCCCATGCGCTTGCTAGCATGGGATGGTTTCTCGCCCTTGTCGTCGCGCGCGCGTTTGCCCGACGGAAGCAGTACGTCCTTCTTCTTGCCCTTGGGCGACGACGCATGCGCGAGGCTGACTTTGAACGTGTGTCCATGGAGATGCGCGCCATGCAGCGCTTCGATCGCGGCAGCTGCCTCCGCGGCTTTGGCATACTGGACAAAGGCAAATCCCTACATGTGGATACCATCACGATTCTCCCATATCATCGCCGCGACATTACTCTCGACTTGTTGGAGCGATCCAATGCAATGCGCACGGATGCGACGGTTCCAAATGGAGAAAAGAGTTTATCGAGCTCGTCGTTGGTGACAAGACGACCGCAGACGACGAACAAGCGCGAATGCGGCGGAAATGCCGCGCCGCCGATCTGCATCAGCGCCAACGGGATGCGGATTCAACCCGAAAATTATTGCGCGACGGTTCGACCGGATAATCTTCGAGAATTCCGGATATGGTAACTGATGTTTCGGATACATATCCGGATACGGCGGCCAATTTGCGTGGGAATTTCTTGACAAGCGCCATTCCTCGAAACCCCACCATGGCGGGTGACCCGTCCCGGTCTTCGATGCGATGGGCGATGGAAGACGACATCATGAGCCATTCCAACGAACGAGGTACAAGGTCGACGTCTCCATTCCGCAGTCCAGGTCTCTCGCGTCCGTCGACGGCGGATCTGGCGTCTGGGCGCCGACGATTTCAACCGACCGAGCCGGACGAGCTCGCGTTGCGCCAACAAAAGCAGCAGGAACAGGTGCGCTGGAGGCAGGTAGGGGGCGACTTGATGGAGCGTTGTTCGACGGCATGCCTAGCTCCTCGACGAACAACTCGAAGAAAAGAAAATGCGCAAAGACCAGGAAATCCGCGCGCGCCAGCAGAGTGAAGCCGAACAGGCGCAACAAGGTATGCTTCTGCTACCTGCTTGCCCATCTTCTCTCATTCGTTGGACCAGAACGGCGATATGCCTACGAGCAGCACATTCGTGCCCAACAGAAGCTCGGGCATGTCGCGACACTGCCGACCCCCCCGACGACGAAATATGTCTCGTCTGGAGGCACGACCACAACAACGGCCGCGTATTCGGGGTTGAATGTGCATGCAACACCCCCGCCCGCGCCCACGCGCATCCTTCCATCTCCCTCGTCGTCGTCATCGTCCCGCGAGCGGGGGGTCGACACAACACGGGATTTGCTGCAAGAAATGCAAGCCATGCTCGACGAGTTGCGGTTCGAGCGCCACCAAATGCATCTCGAGCGACAGCACATGCAGCACGAGCGCGGTAACACATCCAAGACGAGCAGCGTGGATCAAACCTTCACCTAGACGTCATGGCGCGGGAGCGACATCAAGTCGATCTCGACCGGCAACAACTGGCCCTCGATCGGGGTCCGTCCAACCTCATCTTCGTCGTCGTCGTCGTCATGGACCCATGTTAGAATCTCTGATGCGCGAACGCGCAGACTATGAACTGTCCAAGCGCCGACACCATCATCCGCCGTCGCTTTCGCCGATCCCATCGATGCCACCACCGAATCCATGGACGGATTTTGACGCGTTGACGCTCAGTCCCAAAGCGAGCGCGTATTCCCCGACCTTTTCGCCGTACCGTGACACCAAGAGCCGACGGCGGCACATGGACAAGCACGATTTCGACGACGACGACTTGGAAATCAACCCGCTGGAGCAATCGCTGGCGTGCACAAGTGTGATGGTGCCGATTGTGGCACCTCCGCCGCCGCCGCTCGCGTCCGTGGACGAGAATGTCCACAACCGCCGCGTGATCCAAGCCAGTGGTAGGACATCCGATGGCGATGAAGTGGACACGACGACGACGCATAGGCAAGTACAATTGGGACCGAGACGACGCGTCGCCCCCAAGTCGCAAGGTAGACGATAGCAATCCATGTATCCATGGATCCTGAGAGGATGACTAGACGACGACCATGCCGTCGACATCCACGTCGTCGTCGGCGGCCAAGTTGTTTCAAGTCAAGGTGCTGGTGGATTGAAGAGGCTCTAATTTAAAACAAGGACGTCACATCGACGCGGCGGCGTCATCCGCCCTTTTGCCGGTCGAGCACAAACGCAACGACGTCGTCGTAGACGCGGCCAAGCGCGTCCCGGTCGACTACCGTGTCGTCGTCGTCGTCGTCGTCAACATCGTCGTCAACAACATCGTTGGTGGTCAACGCGAGTGACGCGAGTGCGTCAGACGAGAGCCCCATGGTCAGCGCCAAGTCAAACTGATGTGCGCTGCCTTGGGTCAGATGGAGCGAATAGGTTGACGTTGGCAGCGCCATCATCATCGTCGTCGCTTCTTCCTCCCTAGGATGTCGATCGACATATGAGGGCACATCCCAGATTGATTGTACATGGTCGGCAGCGTGTTGCCCTGGCTCGCATAGCCACCGTCAACATGCAGCGCGCGGTTGGAACTGAGAAAGGTGAACGTGGCGCCGCAGCGCACGTCGTTCATGGGCTGGACGACCGGCGGAGTCGGTGGCGCGTCAAGAAGTCTCGTGGCGCAGTGCAAGCACAGTCGAATCTTGTCTGGCGCGGCGCCACTGCGCCACGACTGGCAACATGCTTTGCACATAACCTAGGTCGAGATGACGTCATCAAGCCCATCGAGGCCAGGTGTACATGCTGGCAGTGCCGGCAGCGCCGCGGTTTGCCAAAGAAACCAAATTTGGCGAGGCAGAGCGTGCACACCGACGACGAAGACGACGAGGAGAGGGACGGAGGAGGAAGCGGCGCGCGCGCGAGCAGCAAATGTTCTTCGAGCCGAAGCGACTGCATCACATGTTGCTTGAGGACCGCATGGAAGACGACCTTGGGCATGCGAGGCTGGGGGTCCACGATGAGCACGTGGTAATAGTCCAA
Source organism: Aphanomyces stellatus (assembly GCA_009835185.1). Classification (NCBI taxonomy): domain Eukaryota; phylum Oomycota; class Saprolegniomycetes; order Saprolegniales; family Verrucalvaceae; genus Aphanomyces; species Aphanomyces stellatus. Next base: position 6,940 of record VJMH01005775.1, on the reverse strand, counting down.
GACCCCCGGCACGTCTGTTTCGAGGAAGACATGACCCGACTAGAATAATCGCCATGAGCAGTTGGGAGATGAAGAGGTGTCGTACCCGATGGAGGGCCGTGCGACGAAGCCGATGGGTCTTCCAGAGAGACGGACACGCGGTCAAGTCGATCGAATGGACGCATCGGATCCATCCGCGGCGCGGCGGCCGGCCGTCGCCGTCTGCGGCAAACGAAAACTCGTCGTGGCATTCGACGTACACAATGTCCCGCGGCGCGAATCCGAGCGGCGGTTCGATCGCCGCCCACTCGATCGAGACCGAATACCATGGATCCCGGCTCCCCGAAAGTACGGGGCGCTCCACGAGGCGGTACAGAGTGCGCTTGTCGAGGATCGTCTGCCCCAGCACGCGCGCAAACGTGCGGACGTGCGTGCTCGACGCAAGATGGAAGAAACCCGCGACATCGGCGAGTGACGCGCGCACTTGCGTGTAGCAGCTCATGCCTTCGAGCGCTGGGTTGATCGAGTCGACACCTTTGCGCACCTAGAGAGGGACCGTGTGAGCGACGACGAGACCGAGAAGCGTCGACGTACGCGCGCGCGCCGCCGCGTCCGGGGGTTCGTCAGCACACTCTCGATCGGCTGCGCGTCCATCGTCAACGCATTCTGGACCGTCTCTTGGCACACCTTTTGGGCCTTCAAGATGAGCTTGGCTTTTGTGTCTTCATGCAGAGGCGGCAGCGACGCGAACAACGTGGCCGGGAGATTCGCCATGGCGGCAAATCGAAACGTGCGTGGAGAGATGGTCTAGCTAACAGAAACCGTATCATCGATCGATCGTTTGAAATAATACTCGACACAATACCTCGAAACGTATATTTTGGAATTTTTGATATTGCAATGTTTCAAACAAATACATATATATTATTCGAAGTAAAATATATGACACAATCAAATTTTGGAATAAAATTGTAACATAAAAATATATATACGATATCAAAAATAACTTTTCGCCGAAAAATACACGAAATAGATTACAAATTAATTTGAACCGTATCAGGCTGAATACTCCCGAATGACCCAGGTGGGCGTTTATGCACGCTCGTCGCAGGAGCGCCGCCAACCGTATCTCTCGGGGCACGATATTTGTGCTCGTTTGTGGATGAAGGAGGCTCTTGCTGCCTTGCCAAACGGTCTATACTCGCACCTGGACGATGTAAAATCACACAACCCAAAACAGGTCAAAAAGACCTCCCCGTCCGGGAATTGAACCCGGGTCACCCGCGTGACAGGCGGGTATACTGACCACTATACTAACGAGGATCCGATACAATATCTGAATATTATATATAAAAGTAAAAACATGATACTGCCCTCAGGATCCAACCAACATGACAACATGACTGCGGCCTTCTGTAGGCACATGAAGACAGACTGCCTCACTTGTCGAGGTGGCTCAGTCCCACACTGACCCACATCCACACACTCACGGGTCTGCGGCCACCGATCGACCGTTGTTGTTCGATGTGGCGGTTGTTTTCTATTAATAGACCACCCGCCAACGTCAATCCGTGTGGCATGCGTCTCGCATTCAGCAGTTAGCCTCGCCCACAGCACACAGCAGCCCTCCATGAACACCCAAGACAACAAGAAGCTTCAATCTCCACCACAATCGCCGCCGGTCGTCTCGTCAACCACCTCCCCGGCCGTCGTCGTTCAAGTGCTCAAGGCCCCTTCGTCGCCGCACAAGCTCAAGCCCACGCCTCTCTCGCCCCCGAGCAACGAATACCCCGAGCTCGATTGCGGCGTCAACGGCGTCGACCACAACGGAATGGTCATTGGTCATTGGAAGCAAGACCTCTTTGGTTGTATCCACTCGTGCTTTCCCAACAGTACGGCGATGATGATGCTGCTTCATGGTGGTCTCACATGTTGTCATTGTAGCCCTCATGAGCGTCGTCTGTCCGTGTGTCTCGGTCGCCCAGATTGCCCATCGCATGGGCCTCACGCGCTACTCGCGCGCGCTCCTCCTCTTTGGCGCGGTCTACCTCATCTGCACCATCTGCTACCTCGCAGGCACCGCCGGCGGCCGCGTCATTGCGATCCTGGTTGGAGTTGTCATGTGGCTTGTGCTCTACCGCATGCGCGCGGCCATACGCACGGCCTTTCAAATCCCCGGCTCGGTTGGACTGAAAGAGTTGACGTGTTGACATACGTGTATCTGTAGGTGCTTGGCGATGTGTGTGCGACGCTGGCCTGCAGCTTTTGCTCGCTCTCGCAGATGGCTGCCCATGTAGAGTCATACGAAGTGGGCCGCTGCACCTTTGGCCCCAAGGCTGTCCTCCCTGGCTACCACGTCTAGAGTAGTCACCACGATGGCGATAATATATAATGCATCATGCATTTGACACATGCTGTTGTACCACACGAATTGACAGTGTGAAGGTGGCGATTTGGCCTCTCTTGCAAAGCTTCGACGTGACTTCATGCTACGACAGCGAGTGGACAGCAGAGGCGTACAAGTCCTCAACGATTGATGGGATCGTGCACTTTGTGTCGAGCAACGCCATAGTTGACGATGGGCGCTGAGACTGGCAGCACAGCGTGCCACGTCATACGGTTGAGACATCACTCAAACATAACCCCAGAGAATAAGTTGACATTTGAAGTTTGTGAAAATGGATTTGACCAGTGCCGAATCCATCTTTCGGGTTGCCCATCTTGGCGGTGCTCGTTCTATTTCGAGTTTCGACGGGTCTCAGTGGCTCGCTATCTTTGGCTTGGGCCAATCACAGCCACTCGCCTAGATTGCAGTTCGCCCGCCACATATTGACGAGCTTGGCACGTGTCTCCACCTCTCACTTCCCAATCCGCCGCCAACCAACCAGCCAGGATGGAACCTGAACCCGTCGCGATCGTTGGCGCCCCCGACGTCAAAGTCATCGTGGACGAGCCACCTCTTCAAGTGGGTGCGTGGAAGGCCAGCCTCTTTTCGTGCTGCGACTCGTGCGTGCCCAACTGCCTCTGTTCGACCTTTTGTCCGTGCATCACTTTGGGCCAGATCGTCGCACGCCTTGGCGTTGGCGACTGCTTTGTCACGGCCGCCGCAACCTTTCTCCTCAGTCTCACGGGCTTTGGCGCAATCTTTGTCTGGCTCTACCTCTGGTACATCCGCTCCAAGTTTCGCGCCTTCTTTAGCATCCCTGGCTCGTGCTGCGGCGATTGCTGCGCGACGCTCATTTGTGGCTGCTGCGTCCGCGCCCAGCTGGCCACCCACGCTGGCTCGTACACGCACGGCCGCTGCACCATGTCGGCCAAGAGCACGCTGCCTGGCTACAACTTTTTGGCCGCGGGCGCCACGCCACTTGCAGTGCCAGACAGCAAGGTGTAGATCTTCGGTATTACATGAATCGATATAATAAACCACACCACTACCTTGCATCATGTGCTTGCATCACTCTATGTGTAAGGGCAAGGATACGGTATGCTGCGACGATGCTTGAATGTACAGTTGACACTTGTCATTTATGTTGCCGCCATTGACTCGATGCTCAACCACACGCTGGCATGGGTGACAAAACACGTCCAATGCTTTTCAATACGATTGTTTCATGCACGCGTTTGCATTAAAGCTTGGGCGTGAGGTTGCCGTTCTCGTCACAAATTATACTCCCATGTTTCATAGTAGTCGTCGCGTTGGCAGCTATATTTAGGTCTGCCGCGTTGTATCGGTGACTGTTAAGGCCACGAGCATCAAGTGGCATCATCCACCAATCGAGCATGATGATGGAACCCACGCTAGATGACAAGGTCGTCGTCACAGCCCCTGTCGTGGACACCAATGATGCCGACGCGTCATCGTCCCTCATTGTGGGTCAGTGGAAGTCAGGCATCTTTGCCTGCATGGACCACATCGTACCAAACTGCCTCGTTTCAATTTTGTGTCCGTGCGTGGCGCTAGGCCAGCTTGCCGCCCGTCTTGGCCTTGGCGACTGTGTCGTCGTGTCGCTCGTCTCAGGCGTCCTCTATTGCTTTAGCTTTGGCGCGCTCGTCATCTGCACCGGCGTCTGGCTCTTTCGCACGCGCCTTCGCCTCCTTTGTCACATCCCTGGCTCGGTTGTCGATGACTGCGTCGCTGCCTTTTGCTGCCACTGCTGCGTCCTCGCCCAAATGGCTTCCCATGTTGGCACGTACACGCCTGGCCACTGCACGCTCGCCCCCAAGCGGACGCTGCCAGGCTACACTGCGCTTCTGGACGAACCCCAGCCGCTGGCGGCTGTTCCCGCCTCGCCCAGTGTGTAGGCTTGCACTCGTGTACTAGTAACAGGTTTGCACCACAAGTTAGCATCACCCCAACCCTCATGTCCGCTCAGAAGGGCCCCACACTGCCTTGCAGGGGGTAAATTTTATGGCATGGTTCATCGAAATGGACGGTGACTGACTTGTGTGCATGCTCGTTCGCACGTGGATGTTGGCGACGGGTCGCCACCTTTGCTACAATGACGCGGCAGTGTCACACGCGTGGCGATGATCTGCCCGACGTGTACGTGATCCGCAGTCAGAAGAATGAACGCCGTCCATAGATCGGTATAGTTGTATCTTTAGACCATAGGCTCGTCGAAATGGACAAGGGCCATTGGTGCCCAGGTGACATCGTCACTTTGTTTTCAGTCCAACAAGAGCCCCAGTCCTCTGATGGCGTCTTGACCAAGACAAATCAATCATGCATATATTGTAGCAGCACTCATGCATCGACAACGTTGGGTGTGACCCTTTATGCACTACACCTGGCTTGGCTCTGGCACGGGCACTGCCAGTGGCGTCGCGTTGCTTGCGAGCATGCTGCTGTAGCCAGGTAACGTGCTCTTGGCTTCAAACGAGCACTCGCCCGGCGTGTACGAGCCCACGTGCGTCGCCATCTGTGCCAGGACACAACAGCCACAAAAGAATGTGACGAGGCAGTCTTCGACGGGCGAGCCCGGGATGCTAAAGAAGAAGCGAAACTTCCCACGGAGGTACCACGTGTAGAGCCAGACGAGGAGCGCGCCGAGGCCCGTAAAGCCAAGCACAAATGTAACCGCACCCGTGACAAAGCAGTCGCCAATGCCCAGACGTGCAACGATCTGGCCCAGTGTGATGCAGGGACAGCAGCACGAACAGAGGCAGTTAGGCACAATGTGGTCGCAGCACGCACAGAGGTCAGCGCTCCACTTGCCTACGACCAGAGGTTCGGCGGCGGCGGCCGGGACGGCGACCGCTGCCTTGTAGGGCTCTTGTGACATTGCAGGGGCGTGGTTGGTGGGTGTTTGGGGGTCCATGATGGAGTCAGTGGCAGTGGAAAAGCGCACTGGCCAGCAGCGGTGCCTGGAACAACTTGGTCGATTTTGGAAGTTTCGACGTCGTTGTTCGATAAAAACGTTCGAGTCCCTCCCTCCAACAAAAGGTTTCGATCGTGGACCCAGGCTGATGAAAAACGAATGAGTCGCTTTGATCGATGACGCGCTAGACAACATGGTGGGCATCAGAGCGAGGGGTTGCTGGTGCTACCTCCATGGCATTGGATCTTCGACGAAACGGCGCAGACACCCAGCGGCCTATCAAATCATGGCGAGGACGATCGTGACGACGTGGTCGTCACAATTTGCATTTGGCAAGCTGCTGGCTGTGGAGAGAAACGATGTTTCGCAGTCAAAAGCCCCTTGCAATGTTGGGGTGATGATCGTATCCGAGGGGGTGACGTGGGTACGTGGACGCAGTTGGTGACTTTGTTTTGCACAAGACATCATGCAGCCCGTTTGACAGAAGACACTGACGGCGATCACGTCGTTTAACGGGCCTTGTGCGTTAGGTGCCGTCGCTCAGTCACTCGACCAAAGGGAGGAGTTTCCAATGACGTAAGGAGCACCCACGGCGAACGAACAGGAGAATTAATATGGTGAAATCCACTTGATCGCTCGTGTTCTATATGCAATATGGCTCGGACGGCATCAGCATTCAATCCCCTCCCTGGCACGACAACAGTCCAGCGACTTCGAAATCTCAGCATGACGATCGCAACCTGAACTGTACCCATAGCCCAAATAGTCACCCCGACAACAAGACCAAAGATCCCTTCAAGGAAGAAAAAATGTACTAGTATTCAAAGGCATCTACCCATCGAGCTTTACACGTGGCTACGCTCGGGTCGGGGCAATGGCATCACATCACTCGCCAGCATATTGCTGTAGCCAGGCAAGGTGCTTTTGGCACCGACCGCACACACGCCTGGCGTGTACGAGCCAACGTGGGTGGCCATCTATGCCAAGACACAGCAGTTGCAAAAGAAGGTCGCGCAGCAGTCGCCGCAGCACGAGCCAGGGAGGCTCAAGAAGTAGCGGAGCTTGGAGCGGATGTACCAGAGGTAGAGCCAGACAAAGATTGCGCCAAAGCCCGTGCAGTAGAGGATGAAGACGACGGCAGCAGTGGTGAAGAAGTCGCCAACACCGAGGCGAGCGACGATCTGACCAAACGTGATGCACGGACAAAAGGCCGAGCAGAGGCAGTTGGGGAGAAGAGAACTAAAGCAGGAGAAAAAGCCCGTCTTCCACGCGCCAACTTGGAGTGTTTCGTCCATGAGGGCTTCGAAAGGCATCGCCTTGCCTTGCACTTGGGTTGGTTCTTGCGCCATCTTGAGTAAATTGGAGAATGAGGTAAGACTGATGCGCCGAGAGGTTTTGTTTGTTGTTATGTTACCAGGAACAGCCTTTTATATGGGTGCACGCTTTCCACACCGATATAGCGTGGTTTCTGTGGTTTGACATGTGATAATCCTTCTCGTTCAATAGACATGTCTTCTCATTAGATGGGTTCACCAACCTCATCTCGTTCACGTGGAGCGCCGTCTGTGAGTAACCGCGCGCCACGCGAGCGACCACGCTCAAAGTTCTTTGAGCGTGGTCCCTCATTGTCAATCCGAGCGTGG
>VJMH01005772.1:0-30832 GCA_009835185.1 Aphanomyces stellatus | reverse complement strand
AAGTGAACATTGACAGTAGGTGCAACCACACAAAGGCGAACCAGGGATTGCATTGCCTATACATTTCAACTAAGGCACGCATAAATCGATTTATTACTTTTTCTAGAGATTTTGCATGCGTTTGTTGCTGTTCAGATAATTTCCCTTCAATTTCTTCGCACTCTGCTTTGCTGGACTTCAAATCGTTTTGCAAGCTGTGCACTTGACTCCTTTGTTTTAATACTTGATTTTGGGCAACGGTCAATTTTTCTGTTTGCTCTTTCAACTCATGCTGTGAAGTATTCGCTTTTTGCTCCATATCAGAATAAGCAACCCGAAGCTGCTTGATCTGGGCCTCCAAAGTATTCTTTTCGCATCCTTTCTCAAGCAGATTGCGTTCCAAGGTTTCCAATTGTTGCTGACTGAACTTAAATTCATTGACTAACCTAACCATGTTCATTTCAGCATTCAAGTGCTCTTGTTGCAAATGCTCCTTTTCTTTTCGAACATTTGTGATTTGCTCTAACAATGAATCATATTTTTGGTTTAGGTCGACGATGTCCCCACAACTTTTCCGGCGCAATAGTTGCAAATGGTGCGCTTCTCTTTGCATGTCTTGAACGGTTTGAATATGTTGTTTGTGCTCCAGCTCTGCATTTCGCAGCTTTCCCATCAAAATTTCTCGTTCGTCTTCCAAAGCTTTTATTTTTTCTTCGAAACTTGCTGCTAATTGGCGCCACTTCTCTGTGTCTTCCTGTGCAAGATTTAAAGCTTGATCATGTGTTGAATTGATTGTTTGTAAATTCAGTTGGTATTGACGGTTTATTGCTTTGAATTGGTCAACTTCTCGTTGCATGGCATCAACTTCTTGCTGAGAAAAGTCCAGGGATGTAGTCAGCTCTTGGGCATTTTGACGTAATTCTTTGATATAGAGTTGCGACTTTTGGAGGTCATGTTGTGATTCATCGAGCTCCTGTCGTAGATTTTGCAATTGAGTCTGCTTTTCATTACTGATTTCAACTTGAATTTTGAATTTTTTGAAGAGTTCATCGGTATCCGTTGTAGGGCGTTGACGCGCTGCTTCAAGATCACTTTGCAACGACGACATGTGTTTAGTTTGCCCAAGTTGTGCCTCGTTTGCGGAATTCAGTTCGTCTTGAAGACTCATAATTAATTGCTCCTTTAAAGCAATTGAATCTGCCATGTGATGGCGAGTCACCAAACTTTCAGACAGCTGCGGGATTTTTCAGAATAGTTATGTGGAAATGGTATTTACCTTTACTTGCAGGTCGTCGATGATTGGTTTAGTATTCTTTAGGTCTATCTTGGCTTTCTTTAATGCGGCGCGGCTATTAAAACAATTTGAACAACTCGATATTTTGGGACTCGCAGGAGCGCTGTTGTGAGCCATTGATCGAAATTGCCCACCACCAACAAACTTTGCGTTGCCTCGAAGTCTACAGTGGACTCAAATATAGAATTAAAAATGCACCATACCTTTGCATTAGAGATTCTTGCAATCGAGCGACCTCAAGCTTTAAATTCAAGTTCAACTGATTAGCCCTGCGCAACTCAGCATGCATTGTAGCAGGTTCCCTAGAAGCTATTAGTTCACATTCAACATCAAATCCGCTCCTACATTGAAGTTGAATCGACTGCTAAATCATTAACCCCTTGAACGTCGATATTATAATCGCTTTCAATTTCGTCATCGCATTCCGCGTCAATTTCTTGATTTTCATTGTCAGTTTCTCCATGTTGATTTTTTGGAACTCCATCTCCAACATCTGATTCCCTTGCTGATGAGATTCCCCCACTGGAGCTAGAGCTGGAAGGTCGTGATTGATCCTTAATATTCTCCTGGCCGTTTCTCAGAATAGTAACTTTTCTCGTGAACGAAGCACTGTGGGGGGTATTAAGCTTACGAATCGACGGCGACGCTGGTTGTGTTTGCCGCAGATTTCCCGCACTCTTTTTCCGGGGCCAGTCTTGGTTCCGAGGAAGCGGCGGCAGGGCATTTTGAGTCGCCATGCGGCGCGCGACAGAGCAGTATTTATAGTGGTCGAAACAATGACGTTGCAATTGAGGAAACTTGTTGGGCTAATTATAGCACCGTAGATTAAGAGGGGGCCGCAGCAAGTGCGCAATTCCTCTTTCACATATATCGCCATCCTTCATCTTGTAATGCCGAGTGCACACTGTTTCTTCAGCCCTGTTGCGACGACAGGCGCTATCATATCGTTGCACCCATTGGCTAACAAATAGCCAATCACAGGGCTCGTGACCTTTGACATATAAAATTATGACCGATTATATTATTGCTATTTTTTAGTATGGTTACCCAAAATTTATTATTTAAAATGCAAGGAACACCGATCTTTCTTCGACAAACGAATCCAATTGGCCGCTTTTCGTAGAAAAGATCGAAAAAGATCCTTCGAAAGCTTTTGCACCCTCACCATCCCTCACTTTCTAACTTTGAAACCATCAAATCCATGGTAAACGGCGCGATTATCTCAGTCCTGGGTGTCGCCTTACTTGTTGGCGTTGATGCCCAAGCCTTCTTTGGTATGTGTCTCATTCGCTTTGGAAGCTCACTATTCTCGTAGTTTGCCCTGCGCCATGTGAAGCCATGTTCCTTCCGCGGGACATGGAGTCCAAAGAGGATTGCATGTGCTTGGATGGGGATAAACTGTCCTCGTTGTTACTTCAAAACAACGAAGGCTCCACGACCTATCGCTGTCCAACAAACTCCTCAGCAAAGGCGTTGCACCCAAAGTCATTCTCCGATTGTGCTTGCTCAGACGGCATGTTTCGAGATGACAAATCTGGGCTTTGTCTTTCGGAACTCAAGTGTCAAGGCAAATATATGCTCAAAAGTGGATTTAAAACCGCGAGATCTCTGGCAGATTGCGAATGTGTCGAGCCGTACACGAAAGACGAATCGACAGGCGAATGCTTCTTGGATCACTGCCCTCGTGCCGCCAACTACTTGAAGAAGAGCAGTGTTGAAAAAGTACACTCGTTGGTTGATTGTGATTGTTTGGCGCCGTATGCAAAAAATGCTCAAAGCGGCGAATGTTTCCTTCGCTTTGAATGTCCTGCCCACTCGTCTCCTCCTCTTCAAGGCTACGCAAAGTCAATTGCCGACTGCAAGTGCGATTGGGGCTTTGTTCGTCCCCAGGTCAAGTCGTCGCCCACGAGATTCAATAGCGAATCGTATTGCGTGGCTGAAAAGCCTTCCTTTGTGTGCCCACCCCACTCGCGCCCTGTGGTCACACTGAAGGGCGCACCTACGAACTTTTTGGATTGCGAATGTGCAAATGGATTTGAACGCAAGGAAAAGTTGGAGCTCTGCTCCGAATTTACCAGCCCCTCACTGCGCGGCGGCACGACTGTTTTGGAGGTCGACGATTTCCAATGTCCTGCGTTTTCGATGCCACTGGCCCCGCACCCGTATTCGATGAGCCAATGCAAGTGCCTTCCGGGCTTTGAGCCCAACCTCAGTGTTCGAAGCTGCGATTGGACCCCAAATTACTATGTGTGCCCCAGTCACTCATACAACCCTTATCCTGCACTCCCCGCAATTGACTTTATGGACTGCCACTGTGCCAAAGGTTATCTACGGAACGATTCCAAGGGAATCTGTGTCGAAAAACCCACCATCAATGAAAATGGTTGCCCCGCGGGTGCTTTGATTGAGAATTGGCCAGTGCACGACCCCAACTGGGATTGTTTTTGCCCTCATGGTGATATTCAAGAAGAGGTCGGTATTGAAGCCATTGCCTCGCCTGAATTCATGGTGAAGCTAAGTGGTGAAAATTTTGAGCCCGATTGGGGTCTGCAGTGCTTGCCCACACCACCGGGTTCGTTCTTTGGATGCCCTCCAAATGCCGTCATGAATAATTGGCCTGTCATGAAGCTCGAAGATTGCTCGTGCAAGGCCGGTTTTGACACTGTGGCAGCTCAAAATGAACTGGGTATGGCATGCAACAGAACAATGGCTAGTTTAAATTTCCCTCCGTGCGGGTTGAACATGAGCCGAAGTCCAAGTGACAATGTTTGTCGTTATGCGGCGGAAGAAGTTCTCCCGACCACAAGTCACGTTATGGGCAAAATCGTGGTGAATGGAAATGAATTGGATTATGTATTAGTCGAAGAAGACATCATGGTCACTCAAGGTGACATTGCTGTTGGTACCTCTTTTGGGTATTTGGGGGAGACTCAGGACGATTTGTTTTATATTTTGCATGGCTATTACAACAAGGAGAAGGAATCACGGTGGAAAGATGTAAGCTCGACTATTCATCGAAAGATTGACTCTCAATGTTTACGTTTGTAGGCAAAGATATGCTTTACAATTGACCCGCAAGTGTCAAATCGCCGAGACGACATTTGGAATGCCATGAATCATATCACGCTGAACACGGGCTTCACATTTTTGGAATGCAAAGAAGAATACTGCGGCGATCATTTGGACGACTGCGACGACCTCGTTGATTTCAGCCCCACTGCCTCCAGCTGCTGGTCCTCCGTGGGCCGAGTGGGAGGCCGTCAAATGCTTGGCGTATCAAGCGACTGCAGCCCTGGCAACCTCATCCATGTGATCCTCCACGCTGTTGGCTTGCATCACTCGACAGTTCGCCCTGATCGTGATTCTCACATCCAAATTGCGTGGGAATGCGTGGAGTCCACGAAACGCACCTACTTTGTGAGAGAGCATTTGGACGAAATTTATTCCCAAGAAGAACTGAACAAGGCCATGCTTGAAGTTCCATACGACTTTTTCAGTATCATGCATCATCGAGCTGATGCCTTTACGAATGTTTCCATGCAAGGCGGCTGCATGAGCGTTATTCCTTTGATTCAAGATCCCTACGAGCGCCAAGCAGTGATGACCGGCATGGGACAACGCGAGCAAATGACCTTGACGGATATCCACTACGTTTGGATTTTGTACCCCGAGCTAAAAGAGAAGCGCGATGTGATCGCAGCGTCGGCGGCTTTGGAGAACTTGTCTAATGGCAATACGACCGAAGTCGCTGACAACAAAGACTACCACGAATCACGTTTGCACACCAAAGCTGATGCGATCAATTACCATTCATCAACTACGACCTTCAATACCATTGGCGCCGTAGTGTGTGTCGTCACCTTCCTTGCCATTGTAGGTTTTGGTCTGGCGGAAATGAAACGTTTGGCAAAAAAGAAGGCGGAAGCTGAAGAAGGACGATATTCGGACCCATTGCTGACGGATCCGATCTATGACTAACTGTGCAGCACTTTTTACATTACAGATAATTCAATTGTTCAATATAATTGCTGCATGAACTCGCGCATTTTTAGGGATAACGTTTGAAACGAGTAGAACTTGTAAGAGCTTGGACACTGTTGAATGTTACACAAAGTATCGTTTGTATTCGGTCACCCATACTTCGGTTCTATCTAAATCAATCTACTCTGGCGCTGTTCAAGCTTGTTTGGTGTCAGTTTTCTCGGTCTCAGCAATTTCGTCAACTTCAGCGACTTCTTCATCAGCGACTTCATCATCGTCTTCATCTTCGTCGATTTCAACTTCGATTTCGGCCTCGTCATCAGACAACTTGGACGCCGAGATTTGATCGAGCAACACCTCCAATCGCTTGTTGACGTACACATCGCCAAGATGGATCAAAGACTTGATCGTCGGGAGCTGCAAACAAATCAGATCATGATCAACACAAACAAAAATATTTACCTTTTCTTCGATTTCCGCGTCGGTGAGGCCTTCCAACAAGCCCAATATACCATGCGAGTTCATCATCTTCTTCTGGCTACAACGGACAACATGTTTAGTGTTGATCTAGACATGGAGGCCTATGGTACCAAGCTTCCGAAGCATATTGGAAAGCCAATTCCGTGTTGCCTTGCTTCTTGCATGAGCTGTGACGCAATTAGTCAATATGCCAAGAAGGGCGCGCGTACATGACGAGGGCGTTGTACACCTTGGTGGACAAGTCCATGTTGTGCTTCTTGACGATGGAGAACACTTCCAATCCCTTTTCCAGCTGACCGGCTTCACCAAAGTGGTCGATGAGGTTCGCAGCCGTGCCGTTCACGATAAACTTGGGGAGCGACTTGCTGCCGGCCATCCACTCCAGCGCCAGGTCGGCCTGGTTGTTTTGAATGCACTTGCTCACAAAGGTACCTGTGCAGTGGGCAGGGATGCTGAGGAAGTTGCGTTCATAGAGCTCAAGGGCCTCACGGACCAAAGGCAAGTCCTTGTCGGACTTGATTTCGCGGACCACAAACTCCAACTTGTCCTTCGACAAATGGTTGGCGGACGCGGCGATCGAATAAACCGAGCTCAAATGCTTGATTTCGTTCACGGTGGATTGCAACGTGGTTTTCTTCGAAGGGGCGGCGGCAAAGCCGCGGACGAAGGTCTTGGCGACGGGGGCTGCGTTCAGATGCGCGACAACACGGGAAAGCATGGTCACGATTGCAATTTGATTTTTCGTTGGTCCTCGATGGCACTCATTCCCGGATACGCGTCCGGTTAACAAATCATCCATAATACTTAATAACAATCTATTATATAATATTTGCTATTTTATGTCATTCAATGCAAGACTTGCACGTCGAGAATACTTGATTTTTACGCCCTCCAGGTTGTTCACTCACTCAGTCCAACATGTTCGCGCCCATGTGCTCGTCTTGCGAACAACCCGCGCGCAGTCGAATTTGAAAGGAATTCGAGAAGAAACTTTTAAGTTACGAACTCATTCTAAAAATGAGTTTGTTATTTTATTCTCACAAAGAAACTCAAAATATATATCATCGTGGAATTTATGTGCTCTCTACTTTGACCGAATATCTATATTCCCTTGTATTGAATTTTGTATCTTGAAATCATGAAATATACTTCAAACTGGACTAAATTGTGAATTACTATGCAAACCCTTTTGCTGGACAATGGTCGGCGATCTCCATCTCGCGATCTTGCTGTGTTCCCTTCGCCGCCATCAACAGATGCTCGTTTCTTGTGTGGTGAACCATCATATATATACATGTCGACGTTTTATTCAAATCCTTGAATCTTGAACATGCAGGCATCGTCGTCGACCTCGTCGGTGTCCGAACGGCATGCTTCCACGATAAAGTTGACGCTCCGTGCGTTTATCGCACTTGAGGCTGGAACTCGTCCAATTTGTCCAACAATGTCTTGGAATAATTGGGCGAGTAGTACTCGACGATTTCCGGCGGGTAGCAATTGTTGATTTCCATGATGTATTCGGTGAGCTTCCCGCCCGCGGCTTCGCTCAGCTCTTGCAAGAACTGAAGGCCACCATTCTGGACAAACGAGCGGCGCGCTTCGAGGTCGTGGGGCAGCATCTGCGCAAATTGTTTCAAAATATACTTTTGCACCTTCATGGGCGCGTCGCGGAGCAGCGGCTGCAGCGCCTGGAGGTGCGTGCACTTGGCAAGGATGCTCTTGAGTGCGCGTTTGGCCTTTGTTTTCAAGTCGTCCGAGCTGTTGGGGTGGATCATGCACGCAAGCAAGTGCCGCAAGACGTCGGCTTCGGCGATGGCTCGCGCATGGTCGGGCGTGTGGCGGCCGATCTGGCCCAGCGTCCACGCGCTCGCGGCCTTGATGTGATCTTCCGGTTCGGACACGAGTGCGTTCTTGACGGGTGCAATGCCTTTGGTCGTGATGATCGCGAGCGCCAGCGTTTCCGAAAAGGCTGAAATGTATCCAATGGCCATGATGCCGGGTAGCTTGTTGTTGCCCGTCGCTTCCGCGACATAGTCAACGAGCGTCGAGGCCCCGCCCGCGTTCACAATCAGCTTGGCCAGTTCGGGCGTGTGCTTGGCGATTTCCCGGATGCACGTGGCCGCGTTCTTGCGCACAGTGTGGTCAATGTCGTTCAAATTGTGCAAAATGTTGGGGAAAATCTCAGCCTCGACGACAACTTCGGCCAAATCGACAGAGTGTTTGGCGATTTGGGCGAGGCAGCTGCACACTTGCCTAAGCACACACAAACGTCTACCCAACTCCCAACCCCCAACTCCCTACCGCTTCAGCTTGGCGTCGGGATGTTGCACGAGCGGCGCCAAATAGGCCACGGCGCCTGGATCCAACACCGCCTGCGCCAACTCGGGCGAATGCTTGGCAATGTCGCTCAGCGCCGATGCCGCCACGCGCTTGAGTGTGATTTCTGGCTCTTGGATGCAAAGCACGAGCAGCGGGACGGCGCCAGCGTCAACCACGCTCTGCGCCAGCTCACTCGTGTGCTGCGCAATGTACCCAATGGCCCATGCAGCAGCTTCCTTGACGGTCGGATCGAATTCTTCCAAGCAAGGCACGAGGGCCTCGAGTGCGCCTGGACACACACATGAGACGACAACAATGACGACGAAAGAAACACACCGGAATCCACGACCGCTTGCGCCAGTTCGGGCGAGTGCTTTGCCACGGCGCGAAGGACAAACGCTGCCGCCTTCTTGTAAAATCGATTTTGCTCCGACAAGGAATAGACCAACTGCGGGAGGATTTCGTTGCCCACGATCGCTTCCGCCAAGTCGTCGCTGTAATTCGCGAGGCGACCCAACGCGAGCGCCGCCGACTGCTGGATGCTAGGAACCTGCGGCGCAAAGGACGATGAGTCAACCGCAATCGATTGGTGTCGCGACGTACATTGTCCAAGAGGAGCGGCCGAAGCAGCTGCATCACACCTGCATTCTGCATGACTTCAATGTTCTGCGGCCGCGTCGCCGCTTCGGCCACCGCCTGCACAAAGCTCACCCGGGCTTTTTGATACGTCTCAAAGTGCTGCAACACGGAGGTCGAGGCCATGTCGAAGACGAGGAGGGGGGTCAACCGTCGTCGTTGGGGAATGAAAGAGGAGTTTCAACGAGGAAGCGCCACAGAGGACGTATAAATAGACCGTCGTTTCGTCATCCAACGCCGCCGCCTTTCGCTCGGGCAACACGCGGTGATGAGCTCGTCTTGATTGGGGCGTATTTTTATCCCGACCTTGGAACCCCGTGTGGGGAAGCACGGACGCCGCATCGAGCATCTTGGTATTTACGGGGACATGCGAGATCCGTCCACCTTTCGTCGTTGAAACATTGTGTTCTTCGAACAGCACAACCAGAACTTGACAGCAACCAAGTGGACTTCCCGCAGCACGTGAATTTTCAGTTCTAGAATATTAATTTTGATTTCTCGACCTCCCATATTTTATATTCTCGCTGTGGATTTCGCGACCTTTCGTGCAAAAGATTCACGAAATTCTTCGATCGGGCGAGAATGGAGAGCGGATTCCCTTCTGTGCTCCCCCCTGGAGACGACGACATAAAACATCTCGCCGCTGAGATTCTGCATGATATCGACTCGTACGACAATGCGCTCACGGAAGATGAGATGCCACATATCATTGCATCCTTCGTGGAGCGAACGACGACTGGCGCGCGGGCTGTCGAGAACGCCACTGCAAAGTCAACCCAATATGGTTCAAACAAGAAGATTCTAACGCCATCATCCTTTGTGGACATCTACCGCTCCAAAATTCAGCATTTTCAGGCACGTGCATGCATAAGCTAGTGATATCTCATCCTTCACAGGATGTCCGGTCGGAGAAGGAGGCTATGTTTTCCAAATATTTGAGCACCGTGTACGAAGAAGAGACAGAAGACAGCGTATCCTCCTCGAGCGACGACGAAGAAGACGATTCGTCTGCTTCGAGTTCCGACGAACTGGAACTTAAATCCGTTGTCGGAACATCGGTCGTCGACGTCGAATGTCAAACAGACTCGTTCGCATGCATCCCCCAAAAAGTGGCTCCGATCGTCGCTCCAAGCAAATGCAATTCCCGGGATGCTGAAGTCCAAGTGACAAGTGACGAATTGCGTACGTGCATTCCATTGACTCTTCCTGAACGAGGCATAGTCGACATCTGGCGAATTGCCCATTTACCTTGCGACGTGCGGACACATTTGAAACGCGAGTCGAGAAGCATGTCCAGTAAGACTCTCCCTCGGAAGAATTCCTTATGGGCGACGGGACTTCTAGTTCAAACATCGTGCATCGAAACCAAGCCGTGCGGTGTCATGACGGATCCATGCGAAGTGAACGAAACAAGCACGAGCATGAGTCCCAAGACTGCATTTTCTGCCATTCTCAAGGTAAGCTGTCGCCATCAAAGCCAGTCGTGTGATACCATTCGGGGAGTCTAGTCCAAAGCCCTCGATTTGACGGGACAGGACTTCGAATTGGATTTGTCAAATTTGAACTGGCGTCTGCCCGCCGTGCCTTGACATACGTTTGTTTTGGATGGACGGATAGGATAATGGTTTGAAAGTTCAAAACGACTAAATTTAAATTACGCCTTACAATAATCCAAAGCCTTCGGACTGACAAATCGCAATCATCAATCGCTCTTTCAATTTCTCAAGGCTCGAGTACTCGGGGAGGAGCAAATGATTGAAGCACGTATGCGCCGTTGGTAGCCTACAGCCGCATTATTCAATCTATCTCGACAGAATGATGAATGCTTACTTGTTGGAGTCTGGACCTTGGCGGGAAATAACAAATGCCAATTCAGATAGACCACGGATGGGAACGCGGTCGCTTCCCGTACAAAATTTCAGCAATTGTTTCTTCTCACCCAGGCTCAAACCGTGGACAACAGTCCAAAAATACCTAGACGTAGCATGAAACACAGAGCGACGACTCGATGGATTGTACTTGATGACTGGACTTTCCTCTGTAAATCCGTCGTCATACTGAGTGACTTCTTCAAGGGCCACAAAGTCGAGGTCGGGGGAGCCACACACCAACAGCTCAAGCTCTTCGTAGCGAAACAATGACAACGCATCTCCGCCGCACACGAGATGGAAACCTCGGTGAAACGCACCATACTGTTGGTCGACAGAGTCTGTGGTAAGGTATTGCACGTATTTATCCACGTAGTCCTTGCGGTTTGCATTCGTGACATTGATGGACTTGCCTGTTAACACATCATATTAATTCACTAAGTAGGCTCAATACCCACCACCAGGAACAAGTTCAACGGTCTTGATCTCACCATACACTTCGTAGGATACTTCAAAGGCGCGCTGAAATACACTCTCAACGTCGCCATCAAACTCCAACAGTTGCCGCAAGCCTTTCCCCAGTCCAGGTTTACTCTCTTCTACATCGTCCAGTGTAATGGGCTGTTCCATCAACTTCTTGTACACCAAGGGAGGGAAATATAGCTCCAGAATTACACCATTGTAAATGGCCAGCCCAAGTAAAATGCCAATCAATTCAAACTCCATGGTTGACTCCAATGAATCACAATTGAACCATAATGTTTGCGTTTCTTCGTCGGATAAAAACATGGCAAAGTTGGGATCCAAGAGTTCGCGGATAATAATCTGCAGAGATGTTAAGATTTAAAAATCAAATGCATCCAAAATTACTAACCTGAAAGAATTCCTTCTTCACGCCACCCTCGTCAACGCCTTCTTCCCCTACACCAGCATGTTAATTTATATCAAAAATGTGCCAATATTTACCAACAAATTTCACTTTCAAGGGTTTCTTCAGCTGATCTGACGACGCTTGAACCAATTGCTGCAACGCGTCAGGAATCACAAACTCTCGTCGCACACGTAAAACCATATACGGCATGAGGTCATCCAAGCTGCCAACTGAATTACGAATGGAATCGTGCACAGTGTTGCGTTGCTGGTATTCTGCGTCAAAATGCAAAATCAAACTCTTCGAAGCAGGGTCGAGCACGAACGGGTAGTCGCAGAAACTCAAATCGCTCAATTCTCGATGCACTACCATGTTTTGGTGCTTGTGCACCATAAAAATGGCCGATTTTGCATAGTCCGTGAGCAAATTCAGCTCCGAGTTGACGGCATCGTTATAAAAATCCGTATA
Source organism: Aphanomyces stellatus (assembly GCA_009835185.1). Lineage (NCBI taxonomy): Eukaryota > Oomycota > Saprolegniomycetes > Saprolegniales > Verrucalvaceae > Aphanomyces > Aphanomyces stellatus. Next base: position 18,936 of record VJMH01005772.1, on the reverse strand, counting down.
CTTGCAAAATTTCTTGCTGGTCTCATTGATAGTGTGCAAAATACAGAGCATGTCGCAGGCAGCATAGATCATATCCATCTTCAGCTCCGAACCGACCAAAGCCAACGTGATAAATTGATGGAAGACGTCGACCAACCGGTGCAAGTCGTCTTCATCGTACGCAGCCCATCGGGCCTGCACCGCCGCTTTCATGGGGTCAGGCAAATAGTACATGAGTTTCGCCATGCCGCCCACAACCTGTCGGTATTCGGGGTCAAATAGAAGCGGGTGCTCCAAAACCACCCAGAATTGATGCAGGTGATGTTCACCAGTCCATTTCTTGCAGTTCGTCCACGATTGATTTACCCACGACTGAAGGGCGTTGCTCATCGTATTCGCCCACACGGGGTTCGAAATCAGGATCGAAAACCCTTGCTGAATCTCCTGTCGGGAATGATGCGGGAAGCAGGACGTGTTCAAATGGTCCGAGTGGGAAAAGCACTCGTACACTAGCTTTTGCATGTCCGACACGGAGAGTGAATTGCTTCGCAGCAGATCGAGCGTCAAAGGACCAGGCCGTGGCGGCTCAACAATTTGAATGCTTGAGTTGGTATCGGCGACGTGAACAGCACTTGGGGCCGGCGGTGGATTTTCCGCTGTTTGATGCAATCGTGTCAATGCTAGAGCAACGGCGTCGTTGGGGCTCATGCCACTCGCAACAAGTTCCGCATACATGTGCTGAAACTTCTCCTTCAATGCCGCTGCATCCGAAGCTGTCATCTGCGTCGAAGAAGGCGCTTGTGTAGTCGTCGAGGTTGAATCCATCGAGCACGATCTGTGGTTCTCGTTGGATTGTTTCCGAGGATTCGAGAAATTGGAGAAATTCCAGGCGAATCCTGGACTTTGCGTTATCCGGACAGAAAACATCCTTTGTGTGCAAACGCGCTGCTTTTGCACATGGAGCCGCAGAACTCGACGGCACGGAGGAGCATTTCTGCTCGGAGAAGGGGTTTCTCTGTCCAGAAGCAAGTTGTGCCTTTATTTGATCGCAAGTACGTCTCTGCGGACATCTCAGCTGCGTCCGCCGACTCTTTCGGCGCCGAGTCTCGCGTGTGTGGGGGGACTCTTGTCCCCGATGGGTCTTCCCCAATGACTATCCATGGTGTGGTGTACGATCTAATGAGTCGAACACCTTTCACGGCAGCTTGCCCTTCCCTCATGTAGATTTGAATGCACGAGCTCTGGTTGATGGTGGATATCCCATGATATGCCTTAACCCAGTGGATGACCGAATGCCATCCCGCGGGGATGCTCTCAAAGTTTACAATGGCGAGGATGGTAGAAAACTCACATGTGGATTGTTTAAATAGACGCCGAGACCAACGAGGATCAACAGTCGGCAAAGTACCACGCGAGGATCGACTTGACTTCTTCGTCGGGCTGGTCGCTCATGCCGCCGAGGGGGTAGCGAAAGCACACTTGGTCGATGGCGGCGTCCACGGACTCGTGTTCCATGGCTTTGGTTTCAATCAGTTGGCGCAACTGTCGGTTGTGTTCCTTGATCGACTGGAGCAGCTTCAACTGCCCCGCGAGGTCCCGCGGCATCTCGATCGTATGCATGCGCTTCATGGAGGACGAGGATCGATCAACGGAGACGACGATGGAGGCGTCTTGGCGCTTGCGTTTCCGCAGCGGCAAAGCTTTGGTCGGTCGATGGTGGTCGTAAAAGGCAGTGGCAGCGCTCGTCATGGCCGAGGAAAATTGGCGAATGAGTCCTATACTCGATGTGTAATCCAAGGACGGTGTTCTCCTTGGCCTGCGATGGTGCAAAAGCCAATCACCAACGCAGGCTCGGACGTCCAGACGGTCACAAGCGACACTCGCGTCCACCACGCAGCTGCCGCCTTGACTGTCACATGGAAGTGCCAACCTCTTCAGTGACTGAACCACCATCTCATTTCAAGTTGTTTAAACGTAAATATGGTTGTTTGAACCTACTATATAGTATATATTTTTGTTTGAGTGTACTGACATGAACTGAATTCCCAGTCCACTACTGACAGGCTTGCGCATCCTTTGGATATCGCATTTACAAATGTGGTTCATTGTTGAGGCTGTGCGTCTTTCAAGCCATAACCTTGTTAAAACAACAAACGGGAGTCCAAGTGAATGAAACCATTGCAGGGCAGGTCATTGATTTAACGCGATATACGCGTCAAAGTCTTTACATACTGTGTCACTTGACAGCTCCCATGTGATTCACAATCTGGACGCAGTGTCTGCAAACACACGACGGAAATTTGGATTACTCGTGGGGATATCAGCCAATGAGATGGCTCGATTGCACGTGGTGATTGTTTGAATCGTCCAGTGTGGCACGAAATGTTAGTCCATTCGCCTGCATTCGTTACAAAACGCTCGACTTGGCACTCAAATTAACATTAAGTAGCCAAATGACATACACATATGAAGAATTTACAAAATCAATACACGGTTGCCGTGCCGTGACGCATGGTCACCAATCACAATCCGAGCCTTCAACTTATTCGTCCCTACACTCTCTGATTGGCTGAAATGGCGATGGGCATGGCGTCAACAACGAGAAATCATTATTCGGACGGACCGCATGGACTCGCGTGGTTGCGGGACGAAGATCTTTCGTTGGAGGACAAGGTCAACGCTGCCATCTTGACACGAGCGCCATGAAACACATGCATGAGCACATGATAGACTCCCTTCGTCCAACTATCATCATTCGCCCAAGCAGCTGAGCAGCTTGGAGAGAGGCGTTGGCTGACACTGGCTCTGCCGAGAGGCGTCGACTGACACCAGAGGCGTTCAAGCATCACCTGCACACTTAATTCATGCTAGAAGATATGAACGGAGCAGTAGCACACAATAAGGTCGCAAGTCGCTGCGGTGGTTTCGGATTTGTTGCAGGCCACTCCATTTGCATCAGAGAAAAACGGGCGCCACAGCTCTCCTGACAGATCAGCAAAGAAAGTTTAGATCGCAGCACGGTAGGCGCATCCTCAACGACGTAAACTTGAAAGGGAGAAAGGCGTCTGTGCAGCATGCGGCTGTCCCGTCCTCGCGCCGACGCATGGACCGTTTTTCTGACGCCTTGGTCGAAACACTGACGCCTTGGAGGTGTATCACGGAGAGTAGCACTGACACTGACATTTGAAGTGCAATCCTTCCAGGACATCATCCGCCATGCTACGGGGGAAGGAGGAGATGTAGAGCGCCATCTCCCACGCGTCGTTCGCGGGCGGGCCGCGGGGACGCCGCTATGAGACCCCTGAGACCCACCTCCACTCGTTTCATCGAACCGCCCCGATCATGGTCTCAGGCACGCCATCTGAGAATTTGGCACTGTCAGGTACCTTGTCCGGATAATTTTATCCGGTTGGGGATTTTCTTCGTTTCGATGTGTTTTGACCAAAGATTCCCGTGTGTTTCCGTGATAGAATTGGGAAATACACAGGTGATGTACCCATCAGAGATTCGACGAAGGATGCGTCGTCTTCCCGCCGCACTTCACAATTTTTGACGGGACGATGAAACGCACTGGAGCCACAAGCCCCCCCAGCAGCCGCTTCCCACTGAGTCCCCTCACCTCAGCCCAGGAGAAGCAGTTCCGCCTCAAAGGAGCCGCCTTACTGACCAAAGCGATCCAAGACTGCGAGCGGACGCTCTCCAACATCGACGGCGAATGGAAATACGTGCGCATGCATCAAGGCCTCAAGGTGTACAAGGCGAAGACTCCCCATGCACCGTCGGAACTTATGGTGACTGGCATCGCTCGCGGCACGCTTCACGACATCATGAATTGCACGTACGCACCCGACAGCTTCAACTTCCGCCTCCAGTCGGCGCTCTTGATGCCGAAGGAACACCTCGATTGCGAAGTGCTCCATGCGATTGACACGCAGATCGAGGACCATCCGTACCGGTTCAACGGAATCAAATGGTGCGCGACCAAGTGGCCCGGCGGCACCATGAACAAGACACGGGACATGTGCTACTTTGAATCCACGGGCATCACGCAGGCGCGCGACAGCCACGGCCAGCTCCTGGAATACGGCTACAACATCATGGAGTCGATCGACCTGCCACAATGTCCCAACTTGGACCTCTACTCGATCGTCCGCGCCAAGATCTCGTTGCGCCACATCTTCCGCGAACTTCCGATAGGGTGCACCATGGTCATGACGCACTGCACTGTCGATCCGTCCGGTTCGCTTCCGTCTTGGATGAGTGACTTTAGCACCCTCCCGCATCTTCTTGCGATCTCGCGCGCAGTCGACGTCGCCGAATCCATTCGCCTCTCCAAGGCCATGCTCGACGATGGTAAGCACCCGTCCTCAAAAGGCCGCGTCGCCTTTCTCGCCAAGGCCGAATGTGCGCTCTGCGACAAAGGCAATGAATTCAAACTCGAAAAGAAGCGCGTCGTCGAAGTTGCGGGCGCGGGGGTGAAAACAACGACGCGGTACTTCTGTCCCCCGTGCCTTGCCCAGGCGGTCATGATGCCGCCGCCGCCGCATCATCTTCCAGACCTCGTCGACGTCGCGTACGTCAACGGCGAACACAGCCTCGTGAGCAAACCATCGTCCACGACCCTCTACAGCGACGACCTCTCCAACGACGACATGTCGGAACTCTCGTCCATCGCCGAGGACATGATGCCGCCGCCGCCGCCGATTTTAGACTTTGACGACGACGACGCCGACGAGTCGGTCTACAGCGGCCTCGACTTTGACTACCGCGAGACGTGTGTCTCGAGTCACACGTCCCAGGACACGACGATCCCGTTCAGCCCCTGCACGTCGTCGGAAGTTTCGCCCAGCGTCTTGGCGCAGCAACTGGTGCAGCTGAACCTGCAGATGGACAACACATACGACATTTTGCGCCGGAACCGCGTGCGCATGAACAGTCTCCAGAGCACGGCGAGCTCGACGTAAGAAACAACCAACGCGTTTATTTATTTCCTTGCATCCGCGGTTGTTGTTGGGGATTCGATGTGATTCCGACACGCGCGAGAAAGAAACATGCAGACATGTTCGCCACGTCAGAATTTCGGTGGGTTATGTCAGGTCGGAATTAGACTATATTTTGTGACTCAGTGGGTGCGAGTTTTGTTGGAAGGCAATCCACATTCAGAAATGCTGTTCAAAAAGTACTTGTTTTTGTGACTTTGTCTGCAGTGGATTTATTTCCATTGGTGTTTGATGTACTTGATATATGTATGTAGAAACAAAACACATTTGGACGACAGTTTTACAATGCTGGGGAGGGTTGATATTACAACAATGGGCGCATTTTTATGCGAGATTTTTTGCCTCCCACTCTCCTGTATCTTGGAAATTGTATCTGTTGACTGTGTTGTTCGATATAATTCCAACGAGCGACAACAATGACATGTTCAAGAACACGGAAACAGACAATGTGTGCGTCACATTTTCATTTCCAGCGTCTCTGCGGTCCATCGAGTTCCCAAAGCGAGGCGCGCTATCTTGGATCCCGACGGCCAGTCTTCCGCCTTTCTCCATACGAGTACACTCACCCGCAGATCATCCATCGAGTATGGCGCAATTGTCCGTCGTTCGAGAGAGAGCGACAGGGAAGTCGCACTCCTGGCGACTCACGAAGGGGATGAGAAGCATATGGGCGACCGTTGGCGTTCGCGATGTCCCTCGGCAAGCGCTCCCTTCTAGTCTATGGACTGCTTTGTCTCCCCACCGCACAACCGTGCCATGTTTGCCTTGAATGGCGGTGCACAGGACGCCCGAGGTGCCATGTGGTGAGTCTCTCGTCCATGTCTCGTCACCCCGCCCCATTGACACACGGTGGCTTCGAATCAGATGACCAACGTGGTGGCGCCACCAACATGAAATTTCGAGACCAAGTGGCATCTATTTCCCACAACGACCGCAAACACCCATGCGACCGAGCGCGTCGTTCTCGTCTTCCCCCAGCGACCACGGCAGCCGCCTCGCGTCGACACGGTTCCCGCGATGCACCCTCCCGGCCGACGACGCCGCTCGCTACTCGGCACTCTCCAACGATCTCCTCCGCCGCGCGGTTGCGGAATGCGAGACGACACTCAGTGACATTGATGGTCGGTGGAAGCACACGCGCACTCACGGCGGAAGCCTCAAGATCTACAAGTCGAGTCAAGGGTCTTCTCAGCTCATGGCGACGGGCATCATCTCGGGAACGCTCCACGACGTCATGACGTGCATGTACGCGGACGAGAACGTCGACTTTCGCATGAAATCGGCGCTGCTCATGCCCAAGGAACACTTGGACTGCGAAGTGCTCCGTGCGATCGAGACGACCCATCGTGGCAAAGGCGGCCGCTTTGTCGGACTCAAGTGGGCCGCGACCAAGTGGCCCGCCCTGAGCAAACACCGCGACATGTGCTACCTCGAAGCCACAGGCATCACGCAATCGACCGATCGCCATGGCCTGCCGCTCGAATATGGCTATTCTCTCCTCGAGTCGGTCGACCTCCCGCACCAGTGCCCGCCGCTCGACGAGTTCTCGATCGTCCGCGCCAAGATCTCGGTCCGCCACATCTTTCGTGAGCTCCCGATCGGCTGCACCCTCGTCATGACCCACTGCTCCGTCGACGTTGGCGGCGCGCTATGGCTGAGTGACGCGAGTTCGTTGCCCCATCTCACGGCCGTTGCGCGCATGGCCGAATGCGCGGAATCGATCCGGCTCTCGCTGGCCCTTCAAGCCCGGTATCCAAATCATATGCCGTGGCCCGACCAGGGCGGCCGCCGCCTCTCGTTCCTCTCCAAGAAGAAGGCGATCCATTGTGCCATCTGCGGCGACCATGGCGGCCACCTCGAACGCAAGCGCGTGATCCAAGCCCTTGGGTGTGGCATCAAGGCAATGCAACTCTACTTTTGCGCCGACTGCACCGCGCCGCCGCCACCGCCGCCGTCGCCCACCCCGAGCAGCCTCTTCCCCACGACCGACGTTGATGTTGACTTTCTCGATGAACTCGTCCGTTTCTCGAGCGTCGAGACCGCGAGTTTCTCCACCCTTCGCAGCAGCACCCTCTCGGACGACCGACAGTCGACGATGATGGCGCCGTCGACGGCCGCCGCCGCGCCTCCCCCGTCGACCCTCCCTATTCTCGATTTCGACGACGACGACGACGACGAAGCCATGTACGGTGGCCTTGACAACACGATTCCCGCGATCGTGCATTACGAGGGCTCGTCATCGGCCGGCTCGTGCGCGACGTCAGGGACCGACTTGTCATCGTCGATGCAGTCGCCGAGCTCGATTGCACTGCAACTCATGCATCTCAACTTGCAGATGAAGGACACGATGGACGTCCTGCGGCGGAACCAGAGCCACGCCGACCTCCTTCGACGGGACCTCGACGGTTGTCATGCCTAGAATAATCCTCGTATTTATTCACACGTGTCGAAGGCAAAGGGAGAGGTATGCGGTGAGCTCCACGAGAGTTGTTGTGAATGCTACCGGACGTGGAAGAGTTGCTAAAATAGTGAGTGATTGGGAACTGTTCGCTACGTTGTGGGATTGACATGCATTGAGAGATTAATGAAGACTCAACATGTAAAGACTAATCTGCGGTGGAATAAAAATTGCTTTGGTAGGGACTCGAACCCACAACCTGTGGAACACCAGCAAGTGGACAACCGGTACATTGTTGTCACGGAGACACAGAGACATGTATTATTGCAGTGAATATACATGTATTTCGAAGAATAAATATATTATTCATGAAGGTGCGCAAGCTTTTGGTGGCGGCACTCGCTGACTCTGCAAGCTCCAATCCAAAATGGACGCATGAGGACATGGAGTTCGGTTCGTTGAATGCCGAGAGGTCCCATCTGAACACTTGCCAAGAGAGGCGCAATTCAACCTCGAGAGAAGTCCGAGCATTTGAAACACTGCGCCCCACATGGTTAATGAAGACGTTTGGAATATCCCTCCCGAATTGATGTGTTCCAATAAGCGCGGGAACGAAAGTGAATTGCACGATACTGAGCGACCAACTTGATGTGGTCTGGAACTGCAGCATGGTGCCGTTGCTCAGACAAGGTCTGAGGTGGTCATCGCCTGGTGTTGCAATGTGCATTTTCTCAACCCCTACCCAAATTCAAGCTAAAAAACGACCATGTACGCCCCAGGGAAGAGATACGCCTTCGTCTACCATGCTCCAGGGGACGATGGGCGACCAGGAACTTTAAATGCACAACGTATTTAATGTGTTGCGTACGGTCTGATATCATCAGGCCTCGTCTGGGAGCGGCACGGCGCAAGCGCCTACCTGCGGCTTTCCCGACGAGATAAATATAATCATCTCCCATTTTCATGGAAAGACTGAGGCTCACTCCTCGCCAAGGCACCACCTGCACAAAATTATACACCCGACCTCTGCTTCGCTGCGGTGGGCGCAATTTTGAGGGCGGATGCTCTGTCGTCGCTCACAGCAGATAGGCTAGGACATACCTCTTCGTTTATATATTACTATGAGCTTGGGTAACCTGGGCTACCAAAATTCCTGGGAACTATCAAAATTGCCAACGCGAAAAGCGTCGTCTGCTTGGCGATGGCAAATCCCTCCTTGTGGTTTTGTCCACAAGCCTCTGATTCAATGCCTCTCTCGACATTCGCTGGGTGAACGTGACGTGCCCCGCCCACGATACGGCGGTCCACACAGCTCACACTGCGTTGGTCCCTCGTTTTGTTCAATTCTTTAATGTTCTCAAAACCGGCCAAATACGCATTGCCGTGACTTGGCCGGGCATTTCATTTTCCGACGCGAGGCTCGCCGCTCCGGCTAATCAAAGCCAACTCAACGCGCTCACGTGCTTAAATCGCCTATAACTCTGGCAGCATCATGAGCGCCACGACGGGCACGACGTCATGCATCTACAAACGTGGGCGCGTTTCGAAGGAGTTGCTGTTTGTAACAACCCGACCCACGTCGCTACTTGGGGATGGCGTGTGCGACGTGGTGCCTCAGCTCGTACTCAGGCAAAGGCAAGTGTCGCGCATCAACAACTTGCGCACTGCGGGCTTAATGGGTCGCGATTGCATCCATAGTGTATGATTGTACCATCGCGATTAACTCGATGGCTTGCAAAGGCACCGACCGATATCTCGTGGTTCGCCTCTCTCGGTGGCACAGATCCCTTCACATAGCCTGCCGACCTTTGAATGCCAGGTGTGCGAGTTGCCCAAAACGCCGACTGCTCGCCGTTGCACCTCCTCGCTGGCCGCCCAACGTTCGCCTCGGCCCCGACCCTCCCAACTCCCGCCATCGCGACCCTCCTCGTGCCTACGTGACTTGCTTGCTCCCATGCGCGTACAGGGCTCGGCGACAACGCCGGTGACGGCGCCACCGATTTCCATCGCGAGAGCGGTTGTGACATGGCGGCGCCATGCAGGGGCCGAGTGGCAGCCCGTTCCATGGTACTCGAGGACGGCTTGCCCCGCTCACGGCGACGATGACACCATGGTTTGGAAGATGGCACAGGCGTCACAGACAGGGACCTTGTCGCGGGCGACCCACTTGGTTGCTGGCTGCTATTATAGACTAGGCTTGTCTACTTGGCAGTACAAGGCAAAATGAAAAGTGAATAACTCGGCGGTGAGCTCAAAAGCTTTTTTTATCAACTACAAACTATGCAGCTACAAAGTGGAAGTATAAAGCTCATAGAGAACATGCACTATTCTAGAATATCAGGGCTTAGCTGGACGCTGACACTTCATCTCTTCTTCTTGAGATCTCCCACAGTCTCATCAGCAGCAACGTCCACAGGGAAAGGACTTCCGTCATGCCCGACAACGATGCAGAACAATTACGGAATGATTCCAATTGAACAATTAATAATCCTGTACAAACACATATATTCACAGTCAAGGGAAACCTCCAACATATGATATTGATAAATTAATTTCAATTTCAAATTATTCGGATATTCTTCCATATTTTGGCAATTTTGTGCCATAATTGATGGTATCCAACATATTCGATATAATACTGTAGAGGTCTTTTGTCGAAGTTTGTATGATCGATGGAAATCTATTTACAGAGGTCTTTCAAATTCTCGAGCCAAGATGGCCGCAGCTCAAGCGACGTCGTCGTCGTCGGCTTTCCGCGCGCCCAAGCGACAGATCACACAGGATACCTTCAACGAATGCGTCCGGGAGAATATGGAGGAATTCGACATGTCCGAAGAGGATGCGATCGCGGATGCGGTGACCCAGTTCGAGTCCCAGGGCGTGGATTTGAGCACGATCGTGAAAAGCCTCGTGACCGCCCATCCAGTCTTGACGGCGCTACATGCGCTGGAAGAAGACGAAGACGGCATTCTCAATCACTTGCGTACATTGGAAGAACAGTTTCGCTCACCGGAGCTGGGTGCGGGGGCGAAGGAGCTGGCCGGTCGTCACAACGGTATCGCAATCCTCCTGCAGCGACTGCCCGCGTGCGACCCCGCCACGGCCATCGTCGTATTGCGCGCCTTGCAGTCGATGGTACGTGCATCCACTTGACTTGTGCTCATCGCGTGGCGGCATGGCCAGGTCACTAGCTCCAAGGACAACCAAAACCTCGTCGGGGAGGTGGGAATTGCGACTGTCTACGACACGAGCTTGCTCTCGTCGCACGTCGCGACACAGAACGCCGCGCTCGCGTGCTTGAAGATGATTTGCGCACGAAACGAAGGCAACAAGAAGCGCCTCACGACGCACGGCGTCATCGCCCGCTTGATCGTCCTCTTCCGCGAACGTTCCGCCTCGTCCATCAACTCGACCGACGTGGCCGAGCTGCTCCGCGTGCTCACGATTCACGACGATGCGTATGTTTACGAATCCCGACCGTCCTTGTTGACGTAATCGTAGCGACTCGATGTTTTCCCAAGCCCACGACATTGTCAAGCAAGTCGTCGAAAACGATTTGATCGACTTGGCCGTGCCGCACATCCGCGCGACCATGCCGCATGCGGCGTCGTCGACGGAGGCAGCGGCAGCGGCCGTCGCGTGGATGGCTGTCGTCAAGCAGCTCGCCGTCACGGAAGACCACTGCCGCAGACTCGTCGCCGTCGGCATCCTCGACCTCGTCCGCATCCTCCACGAAGAAGAGCGCCAGCAGAGCCGCGCGCTGCTCACGCACTCGCTCGGTCTCCTCCGCAACCTCGCGGCCGTCGACGAGTACAAAACGCTCCTCACGACTGCGTGCATGCCGTCGATCCTTCAGATCATGCGCGCGCACGCGGCCGACGCGAGCCTCCAGACGATGGGCTGTGCCACGATCGCCGCCGTGTGTCTGCGGTCGCCGCCCAACTGCGACCGCGTCGCCGAGTTGCATGGGTACAAACTTGTCGGACTCGCCATGGTCTCGTTTCCGACCAACGTGGTGCTCCTTCGGTACGTCGGAGAGCCTGTGCATCGATGACGACCGATATTGTTAGGCAAGCGAGCTTGGCCATCCGCAATATGGTCGTGCGCAACGAACACCTCCACCCACTCGTCCTCGAAGATGTCAATGTCCAAGCGCAATTGCGCCGCGCCCTGCCGCTCCGAGGCTGCGGCGACGAAGCCTACGCGGCCCTCCGCGATCTCGGCGCCGACGTCCCGCTGGCCTCAATCGGGCAATCCGCAGCCAACTTCAACCCGGTCATGGAGTCGTCCAACCAACTCGCGTCGGCGATGCGAGACAATGCACATGCGCCGTTTGGCAGTGACTGAACATCAGGGAAACTCCTGGATTATTAAAAATTTCTACTTATGCCATCGCGACCCAGCTCTGCTCGACGATCTCCCGCACGCGACGGTTGTATTCCCGTCGATTTTCCTGGAAAAGGCGCGCGGCCTCGGAATTCGCAGGCGAGTTCGGGTTCGGGTCGCACAAGAGCGACTGGATCGAGGTCAAGATGGCGGAAATGTCGTAGATGGGACTCCACTGGTTCTGGAGAATGTCCAAGCAGATCTGACCGTCATTGTAAATGTTGGGGTGGAACATCTTGGTCACAAACTTGACCGAAGGCGCTTTGTTTGGGTAGTCTTCGCTGAACTCGAGAATCAAGTTAAAGGTCCCGCCTTCCCACGGCGTGTCGTCGGGGCCAAAGATCACCGCTTGCCACACCATGATGTTGTTGTCCAACGGCGCACCGCTCACCCCCGACGGAGGATCATTCTGGAGCTTTCGGAAATCCCGCATTAATCGTCGGCGCGCTGCTGTGGACATCTCTTCTCTTCTTCAACGGGTTCCGCTCCAATCTCTCAATTGACAAATGAACGCATACAAAAGAGAAGAGGAGAGGAGGGTTGACAGTTTCACGACATTCACGACATTCAATAAGACATCTCATGCGCGATCTTCCAGCGACACAGTCTAGCTCAAGACAGTTTGCCCCCCCGCCGTAATTACTCCATCAAGCCAAGCCAACCACGAACACTTAAGCTGGTTGAAGGACAAGGAAGCTGCCGCCATCCCCGTAAGATAGGCGCAGCGACGAGAGGGTCCGGTCTCTTCCATTAAATAGTGTGAAAATATTGAAATAATGAGTGAAATGTACGCGTTTATGTCTGCGACGAAGACGGAAATTTAAATACTGTGATGATAGTGCCCTACTATTAACCTTGATATTTGTATGTTGTGTCTACCGCCCCCAAGGCCATGCCATAGGGATTACATTCTAGAACAATCGACTTTACGAAATACCCTGCATAAGTCATACGAGACAGACCCGGCATCAATGGCTGGGGCACGAACGCGCGGGAGAGACAGGTTCCGTGCGTCCATGCCGGTGGAACGAGACATCGAGAGTGGCAAGATGTGTTCTCGCCTGATGATACGACCGGTCACTGTCGGAACCTTTCATGCAGGCGCAAGTGCAGAGGCGGGAAGTCCATGACCGCCTTCATTCGCTGGATCATGCCTGATCACCACAAATCAATGTTCCACTGATCGGCCACATGCGATGAAGCGCCCCCGGGACTTTCGACACCTTGTGGGTTCGCTCTTCTGGGGTTCCACCAAGGAAAATGTACGCTTCATGCAGGACGCCAGGAGCTCAGCAAGCATGTTATACACTACCTAAGAATAACGTGTGGTTTAACTCCAAATACTCGATATAACGCAGTTCATTTGCTCGTACACTATTTGAAATACGTTTGCAATTGTCGGCGCAATATTTGTTGTCCAAGGGAGGTCGAAGGTCCGCCGATCTCAACTTCAGGCGCCATGTTGATGTCCAGGCATGCCACAGAGAAGTTCCTTGCCCGGACAAGGCTCATGCCAATCTTGGTGGGTTCCGTTGCCCTCATCATCCTCGTGTACATTTACATGATCAGCACATCTGCAATGCTTGACGGCAAGGACGTATACCTCAAGATCTCGAAAGACCAGTGGCTCACGCAGATCGCACGGCACAACGACTTTTCTGTCACGAAGCGCGGCATCACGTCTGTCTCTTCGATTGATGATTTTCTTCGCTCTATGGGCTCGGATCTTGACGAGTACGTTTCCTCAGGTCAACTCCCAGCAATTCCCGATGATTTTGAAGGTGATACTCAGCTCGACGACAATCCTCATGTGGCCGAGCAATTAGAATTTGCTGCAAACCATCAATCCGCTTTGCAAGATATTGTTGGTGGTTTGGCCAATGCCACGGTCCAGCACAAGGAATTCTTTGATAGAGTACTTCATGCAATTGAATGCATGACGTGCACACGCGGCTGGACGAAGTGATCATTTTGGACGCCGACGATTTGATGTTCCAAGACCCTGCTCGTCTCTGGGACGTCCCAGGGTAAACATTCTTCCATCTTCCTGGGTCTCCATGGTGATAATGATGTAGGTACCGCAACACTGGCACCGTCTTCTTTTACGATCGCGAAGTGCTCAAAGCCGAATATTTGAACCAAGTTGCGATCACGCGTTTCCAGCGCATGTACGTTTCTGCATCTCGCTCGGTGCCTCCTCATGCAGCATGCACCCTTCCAGGACCAACCTCCGGGCCTTGATTGAGGACTTTGACTACACGAAATTTGGTCTCCTCAAGCATCCGTCCGACTACCTCAAGTCGACACTCGCGTGGAATGGCGATTCCGCACATGAGCAGGATTCTTCCATTGTACAGTGATCAGTCAAAGCCAAGGTAGATGCCATCGCTTTGATCTAATCCGCCAATGCAACATTAGGCTGCTCTCGCCATGGATATCCTCTGGCACTTGGTTCTCCACGATCGCTACACGATAAATTTCTCGTACGGCGACAAGGAACTCTTCTGGCTCGCCTACGAATTGGCCCATTTGCCCTATTTCTTCAGCCCATGGGCCAATACGGACGCCGCCACGCCTGGAAACCTGGAGAAACACCCCGACACAATCTGCGGTGCGCGATGTGCGCATCGAAGACGTTTCATTCATCGTCGTAGGTGGATTGGCGCAATGGATGCCGCTACCGCACGAGAAGAGTGTCCTCCTGCACATCAACGGCGGCTACATCTTCAACCCGTACGAAAAGCATGACATTTACTCGATGCAGAATGCGTCCGCCCGCACCCAAGAGCTTCTCGCATCTGCCCCCGAGTACGTGTCCAAGCAGCGGACGCGGTCCAAGGCCCTCACCAAGCCCGAAGACAAGAGCAACCCCGACGGCTATTGGCCTCAGGAATGTTTGTTCAAGCGAGGTTCTGAAGCCATGCGACCGCAGGACGTTGAGTCCATCCAGCGGCGGATACGAGCGGCCGTCGCGATCGCACGTCTCCAGCAGCGGGAAATTGTGATCGATGCGGCAAAGGACCCCTAAACATGATTGTGATTGGTTGGATTTTGGCCAATCAAAGTCGAGTATTCAATTGAACCTTGCCACCACTGTCACACGCATGGTATAAAGTACTCTAATTGGCTGTATTTTTAACCAATCATATCCCGCGATTTCGAATTGAGCAGACAATTCCGACAATTGCATTCACCATGACAAGCAGTCACTCGTTTCCGACCATGCGGGTGCTCTTCCTCGTGGGGCTGGCCTTGTGGGGCTGCTTCTTCCTCGTTCAGCAAGCGAGCCTCTCCTCCTTCGAGCAGTCCTTCCGCCATACCGAAGTCCACACGGTCGTGCCGCCGCGGAACGAAACGCGTGGCATCATCATATGCGTCCACGACCGCTTGGTCCCCATGACCCTCTCGCTTGTGCAGGAGGTCCGCCGCCTCGGGAACAAGGACCCAATCCACATGTACCACTGCGAGAACGAGCTGTCGCAGCTGTCGAGGGAGACCATTTTGGCGGTCGATTGGACTGTCGAGTTCCACGATGCCTGCGTGGACTTGGTTGCGACGGGAAAGCTCCGCCAGGATCAAGTGCATCATTTCCACAGCTATTGGCTCAAGCCACTCGCTCTCATTCACTCGCAATTGGACCACGTGATGCTCCTTGACACGGACGTCATGCTCTTCCACAACCCCGACCTCCTCTGGGACATTCAAGGGTATCGAAGTCGTGTCGACTTCTTGTCGCATTGAACCATGTCTTAGGTACAAAGACACAGGTACACTCTTCTTTCGCGACCGCGAAATCATCATTCGGCAATTCCTCACCGACTTAGTCGACGTCAATGGGACCGAACGGTGTGTCGTATCGTCTTGACCACCTCCATCAATCCACGATCTAGACTGGCGCTGCATGTGCTCTTTGACACGTTCGACTACGACAAGTTCAATCTCCCGAGGCGACCGTCGCAAATGTTGCTCGAGTCGCTTGCCTGGAAGGGCGACGCCGCCCACGAACAGGACTCGTCCATCACGCTCATCCACAAATCCAAGGTAATCCTATTGGAAGTGGACCTCATGGACGACACCCAGGCGCCGTTGGCCATGGACGTCCTCTTTCACTTGCTCACGGAAGAAATCCACCGCCACCAGCCCATTTTTACACACGGCGACAAGGAATTATTTTGGCTTGCCTACGAATTAAGCCAATTGCCGTATTTCTTCTCGCCATGGGCGAATTCTGGCTCGGCGCGACCAGGCGACGTTGAGAAACACCCTGAGACGCTCTGCGGTACCGCCGTGGTCACGACGACTCGAGTAAATACTTTTTCCAGGCGATTTGGTCCAATGGATCCCCGACGCCCGGTACCAGAGTGTCCTGCTGCACATCAACGGCGCGTACGATGATCTCGATGCTGCTGTCCCCATGTCTGATTGCTAGGTTCATTTTCAACCCGTTTGCACCCCACCTGGACGAACTCCCTGATATGGAAGCCCGGCGGCAAAAGCTGCTCGCGGACCTCCCGACCCATGTGTCCAAGCAACGCGTGCGCTCCAAGGCGCTCGTTCGCGCGCATGATCCGGATAACCTTTGGCCAGACATTTGTCTCTACAAGCGCGGGTCCGAGCCTATCCGAGAGCAGGACATGGAGGCCATGCGGCGAAAGATCAACAATTCCTTTGACATTGCCATCGAGATGGAGAGGAAGACGCATGAGGCGACACAACCTTAGACTAAAATCAAAACAAGAAAAATCCCAGTGTGACAGCATTTCCGAACCAGTGCCAAACCACGACTAGTGTAGTCGAGTGTCACCAATGCTCGGGATTCGTTTTACTAGTCGCATACACATCGATTTTTAAAAGTTTGATACAATGTTGTCCATTCTGGCATTTGTTCACTCGATTTCAAGAGCCAACAATAGAATGATGGGTAATTTTTACGAATCCCAGGTGAGACGTTGTCCTGAAACCCAGCGTGCTCTCACAGAAAAATCATACATTTTTTTATTTATCAAAAAGTCCAAATCGTACGTCTTATCTTTTTGCGTCTGCTCTCTTGAGCCTGTTCTGCTGCTCCGACGCCACGCGCACCGCATTTCGAATGCGTTGGTTGATGGCCTCAATATCCTGCGGTCGGATGGGCTCGGAGCCGCGTTTGAGGAGGCACTCTTGAGCCCACCACCCATGTGGGTCTTTGTCGTCTTCCGGTTTGTTGAGCGCCTTGGAGCGCGTTCGGCGTTTCGACACATGGGATGGCACATCCGCGAGAAGTTGGTGCAGCCGCTCGGTGGCATTCGTCATCGAGTTGATGTTATTATTGCTGTACGGGTTGAAAATATACCTTCAAACATTTAGGTTAGATCATAAAATAAATATCTGGCCCCTACCCGCCGTTGATGTGAAGCAATTCGCTCGAGTCGGTGCCGAGAGGCATGAATTGCGCCAACCCGCCTGCAGCGAAAGGGTCAAATAAATAAATCGGCCGAAAGCGCACCGCAAATCGTGTCCGGGTGGTCCTTCATGTTGCCGGGACGCGCGGCACCAGAGTTCGCCCACGGCGAAAAGAAATACGGCCGCTGGGCTAATTCCCACGCGAGCCAGAATAATTCCTTGTCACCGTACGTAAAACCGATGCGGTGGCGCTCGTATTGGAGCAATTGGTTGAGTACGGTGATGGCGAGCGGCGCCTGCATCGGGATATATTAAAATTCTCATGGTTGAGATATAGTACCTTGGATTTTTTAATCGCGACAATCGACGAGTCTTGTTCGTGCGCCGAGTCGCCATGCCACGCCAGCGACGTGAGGACATGGCGGGAAGGATTCTTTTCCAGCCCGTATTTTGCATAATCGAACGAGTTGATGAGTTCATGGAGGTTGTATCTACGGCGACGAAGGAAGAGTTAAGGCATGGACACAGCTGGTGCATTTTTTTACTCGTTGTCGAAATAATTGTTGAGGTATTCCTTCTTGAGAATTTCGCGGTCGTAGAAAAAAATCGTGCCCGTCGATTTGTACCTAGATCCGAGTCAACTGACGACGAAGCAACAAGGTTCCTTTACTCGGGTACGTCAAAAAGCCTGGCGGGGTTTTGAAAGACGAGATCGTCCGCGTCCATGAGGATTACATCGTCAAGTCGCGTGTGGATGAGCGCCAACGGCTTCAACCAAAAGCTCCGGTAGCCATCGGCGTCTTCGGGCTGCAATTGCCCCGTGGCGACCATTTCCTGGCACCCGTCCACGATCTCGATGTGCTTGTCGGTCTCGTGGAGCATTTGCTGGGATACCACCGACAGTTCCCCGTTGCAGTGGTAAAGTTGAATCACGTCCGCGTACCCGAGTGCTCGCAGCTCGACGATGAGCGAGATCGTCATGGGAATCATGGCGTCGAACATGCAAATGAGGATACCGCGCGGCGCCGCCGCGGCTCGGACATGGTGGTTTGTGGCGCCGTTCTTCATCAAACCAGACATGTCGAGATTGTACATAGTGAACATCGTGCCGGAGAGTCCAACGATCAGCAACATGTACAGAAAGTACCGCGTCGTCGGCCCCTTGGCTGCCGAAGGCGCCGCCATTTTGAAATTTGATGGGTCGAAAGCCCGAAAATGTCAACTCCGAAAAATAGTGCTGCAATCATGAATTGTCGAGCTATTCGACCAATGAGTGTCAATTGTGCTGCAATTTTCCCCAAAAATATTCGTAAATTCTTGTTTGAAACTTTAAATGGTGTGTATTGTGGTTTCAGATTCGTGAACCGGAACAAAGGCTATTGTTAGCCAATCATCGAAGAGTATTCCCCAACAACATTCAAATGCTCTCTTCTGATTGGGAGTATCCCCTGAAAGACAATGTTGTGGGCATGCCACGCGGTGATTGGCTGAAATTAATTTCGAATGGGGCTTGTTTGAAATTGTTGACGTCAGGAAGGAGCGTGGATTGGAAATTGTTTTGCAGCTTGAGTCGATGCTGTTGTCGGCAAAGACATCAAACTTCGAAGCCAGGATCAAACTCTATATTTACTCGCCATACAATTGCATATCACGCGGAAGTCTTCAACAGCCCAGCGTCGCGCAACAAGTCCACGACAGTTGCGACTGCCAATTGGTTCATCCGTGGGCGATGCAGCTTGGTGAGGACGCCAGATGCGGTGGGGAAGGCACCAACAACTTCTTCCTCGCTCG
>VJMH01005771.1:0-16162 GCA_009835185.1 Aphanomyces stellatus | reverse complement strand
GCTCGAGTCGGCTGCGGCCGGCGGCATCTGTGGTGCGGTCGCCCCAGGATCGTGGACTGCCGCCGCGCAGTCCAACCCGCAGCTCGCGCCTGCGTTAACGGAACTCAGCAAGCATGCTGTCGCGACGTGGTACACAGATCGATGGGGTGCCGACATCGACGGCCTCCTGAGCAAATGCGGGCCGGAGACGATTCCGTCCATCGTGATCTACGGTCTTCCCAACAAGGACTGCGCCGACGGCTTCTCGAGCGGCGGCAGCAACAAGTCGCCCGATGATTACAAGAAGTGGATCCAAGCGCTCGTCTCCAAAGTCGGCGCGCGCGACGTCATTTACGTCCTTGAGCCCGATGCGATCGGTCTTCTCTCCAACAACAACTGCGCCAAGCAGAACGACTACATGGGGAACCTCAAGGCCGCGCTCGGCCTCATTTCCGCCGGCAACCCGAATGCCAAGGTTTACGCCGATGTCGCATCGTGGGCGACCCAAAACGGCGCCATCGCCGCGCTCCAGGACCTCAAATCGGCCGGTCGCCTCAATGGCATCACAATCAACACGGCCAACTACAAGACCAATGACCAACTCACGGGCGTCTGCCAAGCCTACTCGGGTGCGACTGGCGGCCTTCACTGCGCGTTCGACACGTCCCGCAACTACCGCGGTTCCGTCGGCGACGAATGGTGCAACTCGCGCACGGCCGGCATTGGCGCGCCGCCTGGCCCTGCGTCCGGTCTAGTGGACTACTACCTCTGGCTCAAGGTCCCCGGCGAGAGCGACGGCCAATGCACTGGCCGCTCGCCTGATGCTATGCAAGGTCCCGCCGCCGGTGCCTTTTTCGTTGATGGGTTCACCTCCCTCTGGAACAACGGGTGGTTCGTGGCATCCCAAGGGCTGCCCAAGATTGGCGGTGGCGGCGCCTGGCCATCCAATCCCACGACGTCGCCGCCTTCGTGGACCGCCACCCCCGCCACGACCGCCGCGCCATCGGTGTGGAGTACAGCTCCCATGACGACGACGTCGGCCCCGACCACCGACGCCCCCACCACGACGTTGGCGCCTACAACCACTCCCCACCTGACGACGGCGCCGCCGATGACAACCACGCATGTCTCGGCCACCGTGCAAGAAGCACCGCACATTGTGCATCCCCCAGCCCAAGCGCCGACCGACGCGCCGACGGAGACGCCGATCCCGACGCAACCCACCACCACCGATGTCCCCGCGACGGAACCCGTAACGATTGCGCCTACGGAACCTGTCGCGACCGATGCCCCCACAGAAGCCCCCCGGACGACGTCGGTCGCTACCACGAGTCGTCCGCCCGCCGTGACCGAGGATGTCGCAACGACCCAACTGACGACGGCCGCGCCCGTTGTCACGACGGCGTCGGTGACCTCTCGAGACGCGTCGGTGCAATCGTCGTCGTCAAACCCAGACAAAGAGTCTGCCAGCGTCAGCATGGTGCTCATGATCGCGTGTGTCGCGATGGCTGGTGTGGTCGCGATCGCGCTGGTTGTCGTCGTGGCCCGGAAGATGCATGCCCAGGCGAGGCGCAAGGACTTCCCCATCGTCAAGACCCCCGAGCACAGTATCCTTGTTCTTGGAAACGCGCCCGAGACGGACCGCGGCGTCAACGTCTTGTGAGCGCGCGGGCTTCGTATTTAAACTTTCAGCGTATCTTTTTCAAATTCGAGTTGGCGGTTTTCTTTGTCCAATCCTTATTTTATTGCATACAAAATCGATGTCTGGTTGAATAAAATGAATCTGGCACAGGTAGCCAATCAAATCCCTGGATTGGCGTATGACCCAGCTTTTTATTCCCATCCATACAAATGTCAAGTTTATGAAATTAAAATGTCATCCGACCACCAGCCAATCCGAACTCGCGATTGGCGAGGCGGCACCTCGGATCGGCATTGTGCGCACGGCTGCTTGATGGCGGACTTGAGTCTTCTCCTCCGTGAAGAGAAGCAGACAGGTCTGGGACAGATAGTCTCTGCGGACTACAACCACCAAGACCACGAACTCGCCTTGACAAATGGCGCGACGCTGCAGGTTTACTCGAATGTCATGGAAGACGTCCAGGTTCAACACTCCTTTGCGCGTCGCTCACACTCGTTCGTAGCTCCGATGCACCGTTCGTGCAGGTGACGGCGAGCAGTTCGTGTGTATCATCTATGTGGAATGGGTACCCCTTTGGCGGTCCTCGCAACGATGCGCTCATTGTCCATCTAGACGAACGCCTTTCTCGTCCTCGTTGCCGCGGGCACGTCGATCCTCCGCCGCATCTTGCTGTACGTCGCCAATGATCTTCCCATTCGAACTCACATCTTGCCAGTGCTGACGGAAGCGGGTTTGAAGATCTCGGCATCCTTTGTCCGGACGGTATGACGACGATCTCGCCACTCCCGTCATCTTTTTCGTCCTCGCAAGGCACACTCTTGGCGGCGACGAAGAACAGTGTGCTCCATGAACTTGTTACATCGGATTCCGCGGGCGGGATTCGCATCTGGGCCCTTCGGAGTGCCCTCGTGGTTGCCGCACGCGGAAGTCCGACAAAGAAGACCGACATCCTCCGGTGCCCCACGCGCCTCCACGTGCATGATCCGAAGGCACAGTTCATTTTCATGCTAGACACACATGTGACCCTCGTGCCTAGATGACGCTCTTTCATGCACTCTGCGTCGACGGCGACCGGAAACGCATCTTGGCCGCGTCGACGCGCGCCGTCAAGATCTTTGACGCGCTCACGGGCGCCCAACTCGCCAAGTTTCGACACGGGGTCGACATGGACGTGCGATTCCTGGAGTACATTCCCGCGCTCGACCATGTCTTGGTTTACGCACTCTCGTTCGACGACGCACCGTATGCCTCTCTTGCCGTCATCGTCGTCATCTCGACAACTTAGGGTCGAAGTGTGGTCGATTGCCAACTTGAAACAAATCCACCTCGTGGTCGTGGATGCCCCGTCTCCATTGCTGCCGACATCGCCCGTCACCGCGCTTTGCACGACGACAGCAAGCCAAGCTGGGGTCGCGGCCAAAGCAGGTCTTCATAGCGTGCTGGTGCTGACTCGGACGTCGCAGCTCTCGCTCTTGCCCGTGTCGACGTCGGCGTCGTCATCGCCGCCTGTATGTCACACTGTACACCTTCAATCGCTGGCGCTCCCGTCGACAACAACGACGACGATTGCGTCCGACCCACGTCGGTTGCCACATATGTGGTCTGTCTCAGCCACTTGTAGACCCACGCCCAAAACCCTACTCGACGGCATTTCTCCTCTGCAACTTGCAGTACGCCGCGCGGGATTTTATCACGGTCGTCCAATCGAATGCGACCGAAAGTTGCATCCGCATCGTCGAGCTTCTCTCGATGCATTCGACGTCGAGGATGCTCTCGTCGTCGGCCAAGCTCTTTAGTTTGCGCGTACGTGGTCGTTTGTTCGTTTGATCGTTCGTTTGTTCGTTTGTTCGTTGTTGAGTCGCTCGCAGGATTTTGCGTTCAACAAGCCCCACCGCGACATCAAACCCCGACGCGGCTACTCGCTGTTTGGCGGGACAGTCGCGACCAACTCGGTCCAATTGTTTGAAGACGTTGCGTTGCCCGTGTGTGAACTGGACCTCGTGCGCAACGAAGGTAACAAGATACGACAAGATACTACAATAAGATACTCGGGTAGGCGTCGACATGGCCGACAAGCCCGCGATCTGCTTTCTCGAATACTCGACTCTCCTCGCCAAGTGCATTGTCGGTTGGTCCGACGGCGTCCTTGACCTCTTTGCGCTCTCGGGGAAGCGCTGGCGCATGCTCAAGCGGCCATCAGGTGCGTCCATGTCGTAGTGAGGCGCTCGTCTTGAAGTTAGGGATAGGGGTCATGGCGGACTGCGTCTGCACATTTCAACTGCCCAGTGCAGCAAGCACGACAATTGCGTTGGTCGCAGCGGATGCCCAAGGCAAACTGGACACATGGTCCATCGAAGACCATGCCTCCGTCTACATGGGGACGCTCAAAGCACACTCGGAGAGGTCCGACGACAAGATCGAATCCTCCATCCCTTTGACCCCTGCACATAGCATTGTGTCCATTCTAAACCCATTGGCAATGCCCCCGTCGGGCGACCCCCCAACTGGCGTCCTCATGATTACAACATCCTTTGATGGTCAAATCAAACTCTGGTCGTGGACCCCTGCGTGGTCCCTCGTCGGGCTCTTCAAAACGTACTCGATCAATCTCTCGGTCGCAAAACTCGTCGACATGCACCACATGTGCTGTGGCTGCGAGGCCGGGGCGGTCGAGCTCTGGAAACTGCCACGTCACACGGCGAAAGACGGTCAGAAATCTGAGTCTGATTCTGATTCTGATGCCATGAGTAGCCAGCCTCCTCACGGCCAAAAAGCCCGTCGTGCACTGCCTCGCGGCGCACGCGACCACCGTCTCGGACGTCTCGGTCCACCATGGCGTCGGCGCGACCCCTGAACACGACGTACCTCAAAATGATATGTCGACTGCCAACCCTATCCGTAGTACACGTTGGTCGCGACACTTGGGCGCGACCGCGCGATCCTCTTTTGGTACTTTGCCGTGGCCGGCGACGCGGAAATGCTCGTGCCCTTTCGCGTGGTTGTGGCTAGCGCCCCGCCATGCGGCGGCTACTTTTCCAGTACCGCGTCGCCGTACGTGTGACGATCTGATTCGTTAGGTTCTGATTCGTCTGATTCTTCTGATTCGCAGGACTGGCGTGAGTTATCTGTGTTGTTTGGGCAACAGTGTCGAGCGTGTCGTCCACTTGCCTCGTGCGAAGAAGCATCTCTTGGCCGTCGTCATGCAAGCCTCGTATGTCCCCGAGTCGGCCGCGCCATCCTCGTTGGCCCAACACACGCCTCTGACACGTACACCTCTCGACGATCGAGGCATCTGATACTTCATCCATGTAGACGACACGTCGGGCGCGTCATCACTGTACCAGCCCATGGACGTGCCATTGCAATTGACAATCCCGGTCG
This sequence comes from Aphanomyces stellatus, assembly GCA_009835185.1. Taxonomy (NCBI): domain Eukaryota; phylum Oomycota; class Saprolegniomycetes; order Saprolegniales; family Verrucalvaceae; genus Aphanomyces; species Aphanomyces stellatus. The sequence goes on along the minus strand of VJMH01005771.1, from coordinate 11,160 downwards.
TGGACATCCACGTCACGTTTCCGTCGTCGGACACGCCCGTCGCTGCCCCGCACGCGACCGCGCGCCTTGCCGTACGACCGCTCTCTTGTCTTGGACTCCACCACGCTCGTTGTAGATGACGATGAAAATGGGCCAAGACACTGTCCTGGGCGTGCCGCTGGGCCAAGCCACGTCGCTCTCGTCACTCGAAGAAGGATCCAACCGTCGCAACAGCATGGCGGGTGCGACCCCCGAAGACGGCGTCACGGGAGGCGTACGTCTCTCCCAGGATGCACACTTCATCTCTCTAGCTCATCCGACGAAATTCCCTCGGCGGCCAGAGCCAGCAAGCGATCATCCCCCGAGCGTACCGCAATCTCACGCTCCGTGCCAACGCCCCCCGCGTGTACCGTCCCCCGAGAGAACCAAAGGAACGCAAAAAAGTGGGCACGTCCGCGTCGATGTCGCGTCTGCCGTACAACGTCCATGTCGTGCACGCGTTTGGCGTGGGCGATGACGCTGGCGCGTCGATGGCGACACCACGACTGGAGCAGCGTCGTCGAGGCGTCGTCCAAGTGTCGGCGGTCAGTGTCCATCCACGTCTGGTCAAGGGGCTGAGACGTGGCGTAGGTCGTGCCAAGTGCGGCAACGACAGCAATGACGACCGCCGCCGCCCGGCGCATGTCGGACATCGTGGACACACATGGGGACGCCGACGACGGCGCGCGCCCGATCCACGTGATTGAAATGGCGACGCGACCCCCGACCAATCCGTACGCGCCCCTCTTTTGGCTTGAATCGAACGCCAACCACTCGCACCACGTACGTCACTTGAGCCTCTCCCAACGTAACATAGAAGCAACCGCTAGCATGTGCCTGGGAGTCCCCACGACGACGACAGTGGTGGCTGTGCCATGACTGCCCAAGCTGCGTTTGACGTAGAGACCATCTACATTGGGTGGGACGACCTCTCGCCCGACCAACAATTTGTCGAAGTCCAAGCGAGTCTCTGGACGAAATCGATCGTCGCGATGGCGGCCGTCGACGGCGTCGAGCGTCCCCAGCCGAGTCTTGCTACCCCCACGGCCATCAGCGACAAGATTGCGTACCACAAATACGCGAGCTGGTACGCGCGCAAGTCGACGGTACAATTCACAACCCGACGACACACACACAATCCGACGACACACGCCTAGGCCCGCGTGGTCTTTTTGCGGGAAGAGCTCGCGTTTGGCACGACCGACGACGCCGTGCTCGAGCAAGCGCAATGCCACGGCGTCGCGCTGCCCAAACTCTCGGACAGCACGAGCGTCAACATCTACAGCCCCATGTTTTTTCGCTGGTGCCGTTACGTCGCGTGGTACTCCAAGGGGGTGTTTCTGGAGCCCCATGACGTGGGCTCGCTCGCGTCGATGGATTGGACAGCTTCCCGCGCGCGACTCGACGAGCGGACAGACGTCCTGCGCACGCGACTCCATGAGATCGAGTGCGCGCTCCATGGATTTCAAAAACTCCAAGCCAAAGCGTTGGCGACCGAGGAGGCCGCGCGCAAGGCGGCCGCCGCGATGCTTTTTCGGTATGTCTCGCATTGAACGAACAAACGAGACAACCGAACGAACGAACAAACGAACAAACGACGTAGGATCCACAAGAACGCGACCAACTTGACCAAACCGACGCTCCCACCCGACCTAGCGCGCCTCGATGTGGATTTTTTCCACCCGATCGTCCTCCCCAGTGGCCAAATCCTCGATTTTGTCCCGTGGGAGTCGTTGAGTCTCGTGGAGCAACAAAAGGAACTCGCGCTCGCCATGACGGACGTGTACGTGCGATGGGAAGCCATGAAGCAGCACGTGACCATGCCTGACGTCCTCTCGGCCCTGACTTCGGGTGATGCGCTCGTCGTCGTCGTTGCGCTCACGTCCTCGTCGTAGATGACCTCGACGACCATCAGCTGACGACGCGATGCGAGGCGTTCATTGCGTGGTGGTCGCAGCCCAACAACCCCGCACGCGTCCGGTTTCTCAAACACGAAGCTCACGAAGCGGCCAAAGATGCGCAGGTGCTTCGTCAATGTCGTGTGGTCGTAGGTCCATGACGTGGCACACCCACAGATCCATGCCGCGGCCTCGCGCGCCGGCGTCGATTTGGCATTCCACAGCGCAATCAAATTGTTTACCCACACGACGGTCGCGGGTGCCGTTGCCGCGCCTGGTGCCGACGACGACGACCTGAATCGATACCACGATTGGTACTTTGCCCACTCGGCGGCGTCGGCGCGCGTCGACTTCCTCAAGCAAAAGGTTGGTTTGTTCGTCGTCATCCGTCGTCATCATCGTCACCACTGCCATGTGGGTCTAGATGGTGCTCGTCCAGCGGAAAAAACGCTTCCATCTCGTTTTGGACATGGGTCGCCTCCCCGCGCCGATCCTCTGGTCCATGACTCCCCCCATTCTCCTCGCGACCGACGTCGACGACGCCAAAGCGCCGACCGCCGCGACTACACAGGTCGTGCCATGCTGTCGACGCGTCGTCGTCACCGCTGACATGACCACGCAGGTTGTCGTGGACGAGCCGCCGCCGCCACCTGCCACGATTGACGCGGCGGTGTCGTCAACAACCGCCGCGGGCGACGCGGACGCACTCGAGCGACTCGCGCGGGAGCAATGGGAGGCCCAAATGCTCACGTGGAATCGCGCGCAGATGGAAACGGAAGACGCACTGGCCCAGACGATGCGACTCATGGTATTGACTCGAACGCGTATTTGACCAAATTGTCTGGTGCAGGACGACGACGACGACGACGCAGACGACGGCGACGTCGATGCCAACGACGCCGAACGCGCCCCGCGGGTTTTTCAAGAACGCGACTACTCGACGTCGTACTTTTTTGCGAGCATGCCCGGCGCCGGCGACGCCGCGCACGTGGCCAGCCTTGGGTGGACCCGCGGGTGTGGCCTCGACAATGGTGACGAAGAAGCCGACGAGCGCGACGTGCGTGAGATGGAGCGCCAGCGTCAGCTCGAACTGGATGCGTTGGATCGGGTGCGCATCGCCGAGGAGGAGCGCGTCGCGGCGCTCGCGTTGGCTGAGCAAATGCGCGAGGACGAGCGCAAGGCACAGAAGCGGGCGCGGCAGCTTGAAGTGAAGCGGATCTTGCAGTGGCAGCGCGGTGCGTCGCCGTCGTCGGATTGTGGGATGACGACGACGCCTGTCGACAGAGGAGACGGCGCGGCGAGAGATTGAAGCGACGCAACGGCGGCTCGAGCGCGAATGCGCCGCCATGGCCGCGGAAGAAGGGGCCGAGCGGCGTCGACTAGACGACCTCGCACGGGAGCGACGCGAGATGGCATGTGCCGACGCCGAGTCGAGGGAGACGTGGGCGCGGCGCGCCGACCGCGACCGGCGTGACCACGAGGCTCGAGCCAAGGACCGTCGGCGCATGCTGCACGAAGACATGCGGTCGCGGTGTGTCGACGCGATTCTCGTCGTCGTCGTTGAGGCCCGTGTGTAGACACGCGGCGGCGCACGCAGCGGACATGGTGCGGCAGGCCGCCGCCCGCCACCTCTTTTTGCGCGAGTTGTACACGCCGTTTGAACCGCATTTCCCCGACAACGACGACCGGCGATGCCTTCGGACGAGCCAGACGCGGCGCCGGCAGCGACGATCTGACGCCGACGCGTACGACGTCGCGGCATCGCAGCACCGCCGACCCATGTCGCAGCAAGCAGCGGGAAGGCTCGTCTCGGGGCAGTATACCGTTCCATTTGTGGACGAGACCCCCGAGACTGAAGTGTACCAAGTGCAGCCGTCGCACAAATTCCAGACCCTTGTGGGGCTCCCCATCGACTACCGACGGTGCGACCACATCTCGAGTCAGGACGATATGACAGGCTGGACTAGGCCCGCGTCGTCCCACCATCAAAATGTCGTCCATTCACTCGACACGCTCACGAGAGCGCGATCTGTGCCAGGCCTCTTGGCCCGCCCCCTCACGTCGACAACTGCTTCGTCACGTGGGTTGCACCATGCGAAAAGCAACCAACAACTCCACGATGGACCGACTCAAGGCATCGGCAGCAGCGACGTCGATATGGCACGGCTGGCGGCGAGGACAGCGTCCCGGCGCATCAAAGCCTACCGTCGCCGCACGCCCGATGGGCTGGCACCGTTGGGACGCAACAAGTCGACGCGAGGTTCCGTTGCCACCACCATGGGTCTTGTCATCGACCATTCCCTTGTAGATGACGACACGGCACTCTTTCGTGAATCGAAACTCCCACCGCCATTTTTTCGAGGCCATTTGGGGGTCGTGGGACAGCACCCGCAAGCGACGGCGTCGCCCTTGGTTGCCCACCCGTCGCTCTTCTCGACGGCGGGCGGCGCAGCCACTCCAAACCTGCGAGCACCACAGGCCTCGAGTATGCCAACGTCCGACGACTATGACTTTGGTCGGCCCCCATCGCCCACTGCCTAAGTCACGTCTTCTATTTCTCCAGTGTTTAGTTTTTCGCTTGGCTCGCTTGGTGGTCTTCGCGGCCGCGCTTGACACATGCTTGGAAGCGCTTCTTGATGAGCTGGTCGTCGGGAGCCAACTGCATGGCGCCCCACATGGCCATCGCCGCGTCCTCATACCTGAGAGACTCAATCAACCATCACTTGCATGATCCAACTCACCGCTTCAATGCTTCCAAGCACTGGCCTTCGCGGAAGAGTGCCTTGGGCCAGTCGGGCTTCAACTACCCCCCATGTGATGTGTCGTCAAGTAAAAGAGATCATCGCACCGCCTTGGAGAGCCGGACATCCTTGAGCGCTTCTTGCGCCTTGCCGGCAGCCAACAGCGCAGCGCAGCGGTTGCTGTAGAGGAACGCGTCACGCGGGGTCAATGCCAACGCTTGCGTGTAGAGAGCAATCGATTCGGGATATTGCTTCTTGACAAAGAGCGCGTTCCCGTCTTCCTTCAACTTGGTTGCTTGGGCTTGGGCGGCCGCATCGACGTCAATCTCTTCCGGCTAAAATGCATATGAGTATCTTCAAGGGGGCTGCTGTTTTATGGGTCTACCAAGACAACGTCTTCGTCAACATGGACGGGGGCAGCTGCCGGGGCAGACGCTTGCTTGGGGGCCTGAACCGGCACGGCTTCTTCGCCCGCGACCTACACGTGTGATGACGCAATCCTGTGTGCCGGGCGACACGAACCCGCGCTTGTTCGTTGGCCATCAATTCGGCGGCGTCGATCGATTCAAAGCCCTTGGTGACAGGCTGCAACAACGCGACGACGTCGGCGTGGCCAAGCCCGGCCGCTAATTGCAACGGCGTGACGCTACGTCGTCATGAGTCGTCTCGTCCAATTAGAACGTCACCCTACCCCGCCTCGGTCTTTTGATTGGCAATCGCAGTCGTGTCGTCGGTGCGTTCGAGCAACATGGATTCGACAATGTCGGCAAACCCGGTTTCCGCGGCCACGTGGACGGCCGTCACGCCCGGCATGATGCACACCTTGAGAACGATTGGCGAACGATCGGCGAACGTTCGTTGAGTACTACCTGTATGTCGGCGCCATGGCGCAGCAACGTCGCGGCGGCCGCGGTCTTGTGCATGAGCGTGGCAAAGAGCAGCGGCGTGATGCCGTGGCCGTTGCGCGCGTTCACGTCGGCGCCCAACTCCAAGAGACAGTCCACGGCCTTGTCCTGACCTTCGCTCACAGCCATGTGCAGCGCCGTGCCGTTGGGCGTGGACGCTTCCAAATTGGCGCGCTTGTCGACGAGGAGCTTGATCGCGCGAAGCGAGCCGTGCGCGGCGGCTTCCATCAACGCGGTCGTGCCGTTCGTCGCGGCAACGTTGGGGTCGGCGCCATTGTCCTGCATGACACATGAGATGCGAGCAGGGGATGCCGACAACGTACGAGGAGGAGCTTGGCGGTCGAGAATTCGTTGGCCTTGACCGCGTACAGCAAGGGCGTGCGCCCGTCTTCGTCGACAAGGTTGAGGCAGCCGGGCGCGTTGTCCAAGATGTAAGTGATGACCTTGCGACGGCCGTTGAGCGCCGCAAAGTGGATCGCCGACCGCTTGTGCGCGTCCTTGAAATCGGTCAAGATCTCGGCGATCGAGCCCGTGCTCTTGTCTTGGATCGCGCGGATCGCCGCTTCGAGTTCATTCACGTCCCCATCTAGAGAGGAGATTATAGGAGGAATGTCTTGGTGTGCATACCGTTGGCGCTCGTGAGCAAGCGCTCAATCATCTTCTTCTGTTGGTGGAATTCCTTCGCACCCTTCTCCTTGTCGGCCGCGCTCATGTCGATCAATATTCAAATTTGGTGCGGGCGAGTTTTATTGGTTTTGACACATGTCCGGATACAATGGCCGGATATTGGAGCACTGGATTGGTCAAAAGTCCAACGAAGCGACACTCGATTGGTGTCTTTCAACTACTCCGTATCCGGATAAATCACATACTGTACCGGATAAGCCGTCGAGCCAGAGATTTGCTGGCACGTTCTCGAACACAGGGATGTTCACAATCACACACAACGAAACGCTTGGTTGACGGACATCAACTCTGTCCGCTTTTCGTGGTGGGCTTGGCATACAACATTGTACTCGAGCATCGTCGTCGTATCCAAAAGGCTCACAAAACGAGAGTCATGTATTGGCTAGCCTCCCACAAGCGCCGGGCATCGGCGGTGCCCTTCTTGAGCATAGGTCAGTTGAACGCGTCGACAACGTAGATATGGTTCCACCGCCCCGGCCGCCATCTCATTCAGGGAGCCGTTCGGGGATATGGGCCGTCTCATTCGCAGGTGTCGAAGACGGCGCCACCATATTTCCGCGACTTGTCGATCACGCAATGGAGCGCCGAAGTTGGTCAGGTTGGTTGTCAAGATCATCAAGTCACTTTCGAAACAGTACATGTGAGGCAAGGACATCGTTGGGCTACCATTTTGGTCCCCAAAGGTGTAATTTGCCCAAGAATTGAAAATCTCATTGTGGAGAATGATCTTGATGTGGACGACGTTTATGATTCGGTCGATGGTGCACTGGGAATGATCTAACTTACATTTCCCCCTATAATGGTGAATATTACTTCGAAGTACCATTTATTCTCGGATATCAGTTATGCCCGATATGCCATTTAAACTGGGATGGAGGTAGAAGATCCGTGTCGATGGCATGACAGCCTCGGCTCTGTCCAAGACGGACAAGTGGCTTCGCCGCCGCAGTCAGTTGAGGCGCGGACTCGATTGACTGTCTCGCTCGTTCATTACGCATGATTTCCGCTCAGCGGCATGGGGGCGCAGACCTTGCATGGCCAGTCATGGGCGTATTTACTTCGCCCATACGTCAAAACACTTGGGCGACCGCACCGCTGATCGACGCTCACGGGCGGCAAAGCCACATTGTCGATCGAGCGACAGTTCATGCGAGTGAACAAGTTGCTGCCGCCACATATTCGCGACTGCCAACCGCAGATTAACTAAACCAACGACAAATGTACACCTCCTTCCTGACTACTGGAGGCACAAGGACCGAGTTTGACAAATCAGACACAACGAGGATGATACAAAAACCATGCATTGATCCATCTTGAGAGACGTGACTGCTTGCTCACGAGTATCGAAGAAAGAAATGGTCGTCGCGGTCGCACACCAACCAAGGGATTTCGCGGCGACCGTTCGACGCATGAACCTTGAGCGGTCGCGGCAAGTTCTTGAACGACTTAAAGTAGACACCGTCGTCGTCCACATGCGCGACAAAATACGCGCCGTTGTCACCAAGCCAAAGTGTTTCAATGTGGTACGTGTGGAGAATGTAGTCGAGGCGCGGGGTCAAGCTCCCGGGCCATCCTGACCGTCCATCTTGAAATTCGACAAAGTATTTGCCGTCAGGGCCAAGCGCCATGAGGCGAACGGTGCCACCACACTCATGCAGCTCCTGGACAAGGCCATCGGGCAGACCTTGGCTGAGCCACCGCCCGTTGGTTTTTGGGGATACGGGTGGATGTCGTCCTCGTCGTAGGTGCGCTCCACAGGGCCAACTGCAACGAATTCAATCAGTTTGTTGTGCTGCTTTTCCAATTCCTTGGCCAGAGCGGACGGGATGCCATGCCACGCACACGAGCCGCTCTTGTACACTGCCACATATCCGCCATTACCGACGGCCACGCAACCAACATCCGACATGTCGTCGGGCTCGGCACATCGCAACTGCCAGTCGCAGTACGGCCCAGCCCGGCGCGCTTCTTGTGCCTCGGTTACCGCAATCTGTTGCCGTTTCGCTTCCCGTTGCCGGACCGCTTCCCGCTGCCAGTCGGCGGTCTTGCCGCGCGACTTGGTTGTCGTGTCGAATCTCCTGCAGCCGGTCGACTACGTCTGCATGCTGCGCTTGAATTACCAGCGCTTGCGTTTCGATGGATGCCAACGCCCTGGTCAACGCCGTTTCTTCGTCTTCTAGGTGGTCGTTGGTCGAGTGATCGTCCACCCCCGTGTGGGTTCGAGGGTTCTCAAAGAGTCTTTCGAGCGTACGCAGGTCGACGCCGCGGCGAAAGAGTTGTGTCTTTCCCTGCCGCGGGGGGTCGACGGCTGTCCCGACCGTGCCGGTCGTGTAGTAGACCTGGATACGCTCGGTCGACTCCCCGCGCGTCCGCACAAACCCCAGCACCCGGCTCGTGCGGTTGCATTGGATTTCGCGAAAGCCGTTCATGGCGGCCATCTCGCGCACGTGGCGAAAGTCGAGCGCTTCTGTGCTGCGTCGCACGAGTGTCGCCGTCGACGCCGTCGTCGATCGGAGTGCCGCATGTGGGATGTCGCTGAGGCGCTCGAGCGTCATGAATCCCTCACGCGATTCAAAGAGCCATACAACATGCCCCATCGAGCGGATGTACACGTCTCCATGTGCACCGACGACGCGATGGGTTGCCATGATGACCGTATCCGATTTGAAAGCAACGTTCGGCTCCACGCGTTCGGACGAATTGTAGTCGGGAAAGCGGCGCAAGGCCATGCCAATGTCTCCGTTCTGGACCTTGTAAATACCAAGCTCTTGGGCCACGGGCAGGGGGGTGAGGCACGTTGCAGCTTGCCGACCCACAAAGGGGACGTAGCCGAGGTTCCCATCGAGTGGGAGAAACGTTCAATGGTTCGAGGTATGGTGGAGAGCGCCAGAGATAATGCACTCTGCGGCAAGCGCCATAACCACTTTGCCATGGAAGTCTACCACGGGGGCCTCGCGGACTGCCGCGTTCCGAAGAACTCGGCAGACGTAGAGCGGCGCGGCGCGTCCTCGGCGCCCGTTGACTTCAGAAATGACAACGAAACGCTCCGGATAAATCTACCTCGTACGGATACGCTATCCCCAACGTTGAACAAGCCGTCCAGCACCGGCATGAGCACGAGCATTCGGCGGGAAGCGTGGAAGCGGCTCGGCCTATCGTCGGACCAGAGCCAGGAGAAGCGCCGCAAAGATGCGATGGAGCGCCAAAAGCAAGCTCGTCGGGACATGACGATGCATGTCCGCTCCCTCGCGCTTCCAAGCGTCGAGAACGAGCTGGAAGACTTAACGGCAGCCATGGACGGCACGGACATGGACATCTCGACGTCGGCGGCGGCGTCCAAGAGCCGGAAGAAGACGCGAGAAGACCGCGTGAAATCGCGACGGGATCACTTTTCGAATCAACTCATGCACCCCGAGTGGATGGTGGACGTCCCATCGGACTTGAACGGCACAAAGAAGGGCGGTGCAAATGGCGAAGGATGGTATGTTCTCCCTCGCCCCGACGGCAAGCGCTGTTTGGTGGTCTCCTCGAGGTATCCCATGGTCCTCATCATCGTCATCTCAACTGCATCTAGCGGCACGACCATTGCGAGAACAAGCAGCGGCAGCATTTTGAAGAAATTCCCGTCCTCTCTCCCTTGTGGTGCGCATACCTTCAAGGGCTCTTTGGTACATATTCATCCTTTTATAGGATCCCGCAAAACCAACATTGGGCAAGACCAATATTGCGTCCTCGATTGCATCTTCCACGAAGCCGACGACACCTTTTATGTTTTGGACGTCATGTGCTGGAAGGGGTACCTCCTCTACGACTGCACCGCCGAATTTCGCTTCTACTGGTTGCATGACAAGTTGTCTGAGACCACAGTCGACAAAGTGTCGGCGGCGAATCCGTGCCGCTTCCAAGTACGTCGTTGTGCTCTGCGTCAGGTTGTCTAAGCCGGTCTAGCCCATCCCATACTACGAGTGCGACGTCCAAGGATTGCAGATGGCCTACGACATGACGTTCCCCTTCACCAAGTCTCGTTTCTTTGTCGTCTTTATGACTCATATGCATGTGTAGGGACGGCCTTCTCTTTTACTGCAAAGCAGGGCTCTACACTGTGGGTCTCTCGCCCCTTGTCCTATTGTGGCGCGACCGCCACACGAGTCTGTACGACAACTCGCTCTCGCTTGTCATGCGCGTGCAAGACGACTTGGCGTGTGTCACGTTGGACAATATTGTCCTCCACACACTCGCTCCCGCGTTTGCCGCCCACGAAGAGGTCATACGTGCGCCGTGGTTTGGCTCTGACATGTGTCTACAGATAACGCCGGGCGATTTGCTTCGATTTGACGTGGCCTCCGTGCAATGGCGTGCACGGGATGACTCGACCGACGTGTCCGTGCAGGTCACGGGCCTCACATTCCAAAAGCGGTGTTCGGCGCAGCGGGGGCTCGCCGACAGCTGGACCAAGCTCGCCCACGTCCACCAAGCGTCCTGTTCGATGACGCAGTTGCTTTTGGTAGGTGTCTCGTTTGATTGCGTCATCACATGTGACAATGGTGACGTAGGTGGCCGCCGCTGCCGACGATGACGACACGACGATGACAGACGACGACGATGGCGCTCAATAAATCAAACGACGAGTGGTCGTTACAGCTCGGTTCGCACGAGCGCTTTTTCTAATTCGTCGTACGCTTGCCGCTGCAACAATTGCGTGCTCTGAAGCCGCTGGATGAGCTCCATTTCGGCGCGTTCCATGTCGGCGACCCGCCGCTGTTGCGCCCGCAGCTGGACTTCTTCATCCTCGACGTTTTTTCGATACCTTTCGTCGTCGTCGTCATGGGAGATCGAGAGAAAGAGGGGACAAACCGTTGGACAATCTGTTTGTCGGCGGCCATCTTTTCCTTGGCGCGTTTCTTTCGCATC
>VJMH01005770.1:0-11434 GCA_009835185.1 Aphanomyces stellatus | reverse complement strand
TCCATGGCAAGGAGAGCAGTGTTGGGCGCAGCGTTTTCATCCTGGTCAACGGGGGTTTCAACTCTGTCCGCGGAAGTGCCGTGGCCTTTCTTCTTCTCCACGTCCCCGATACAGGGAGGCCGATCAGCCTCGCCTTGCGTGTTTTTGCGCGCTTCAAATTCCACGTCAACGGGGTTCACGACGACGACGACGGTGTCGCCCATTTTGCTCCCTCGCTTGTCGTTCGCAATTGCCGCTGGTTCGTCGTCCTTCGTGTGGTTGGCGGCAGCGACAACATCGGGCACGACCACCATATCAATCGTCTCGGTCGAGCTGGCGTTGTGCGACTCGTTTTCCATATTCGGCGATACGTTTTCTGAGTTGGGATCAACATTTTCGCCGTCGGCTTCGACCGGCGTCGGCTCAAGTTTGACTTTCTTCAAGTGCTCCTGGCCGTCGGCCACATTGATTTCGTCGGCTTTGCGCCCGAGAATGAGTTTGCGAAGCGGGGGGCTCGCGGCGACAGGTTTCTCGGCGGTCCATCGGGGACTCAGGAGCAGCGGCGCCGAGAAATTGAGCGCATCGAGCGGCGATCGAATTGTTTCGGCCGATTCGAGCATGTGGTTGTGCATGGATTCCGCCTTGAGCATGAGCGAACTGAGGCGGTCCATGCCAGCTTCCACTTCCATCGGCGCCACGACTCCCGCCTCCGACGGCTTGCCTTGTGTTAGCGACGTGAGGACGGCGGCATTGGCTTCTTCTTCGAGGCCGACTTCGTCGTCATCACCTGTGCCGACGCTTCCGTCCTTTTTCAGGAGCGCCAAGTGCAATTCCAAATGCGCACTGGTCTTGAGTAAATATTTTTGCGCGTGCGTGCGCGTCTGAACGGCATTGCGCGTTCCCACGACTTGGGCAACCCGGCGCCAATTCTTGCCAAACAATTTTATGCCTTCCAAGAAAGCTGCGTGTTCCTGCGCCGTCCATCGTCCTCCCTTGGCTTCGTATTGTTGCGGCGGCGGCCGCGGGCGGGTGGCCGGCAAGATGAACGGCGGCATTGCGTCGTCCTTGGGTGCGACCGTCGGGTGCTTTTGTGGACTGCCGGAGCTTTGGGACCCAGTTTCGTCCAAGTCATCCTTCTTTTCTTCCTTGAATTCACACTTCGTAAGCGACACGGAGACTTCCTTGTTCGGGTCCGCGATGACTGCGTCGCGCTTCAATTTGAGGGTTTGAATTTGACCTTCGTACTTTTCGCGCTCGGCACCAGTCGCTGTCATCATCGCCGCCTCCATGGAGCTGATACTCTTCGTCAAGGACCGAATTTGGCGATGTGGCCATCGTTTGATTCCATTGCGACGGCATACTTTCTTCATCAATGTAATGCAAATGCCAAAAAAGCGAGCGACTTCCACGATGGGTTGGTCAAAATGTTCCCGAAGCTCTTCAATCGAGATGAATTTAGTCGCGTGGTACTTCATCCGATTGGCAGCATTCGCTACATTGCGCCGCTTCGTGCTTTCCGATCCGTCGGAGCTCCATCCCTCGCCTTCTTCTTCGTCTTTGAACTTGGCGTACGAAGAAATGTATTTGGCGCGGTCGGCTTCGTCGAAGCGCGCAAGGGACGGGATGTACTTGGTCCCTGGGTTAATGAGGGTTTCGTCTTCATTCTCTCCCTCCTCGGTCTTGATGTGCACCGTCGATTCCCCGTCGGCGTCGTTCTCGGGGGAGGGTTTCTCGGACGGGGCAGCAGCGCCACTTCCCATGCACATCGCGGTCAGAATCATCGCGGTTTCTTCCGAATTGGTCCGTTCTCGTCCCTGTCGGGCTTCAAACTGAATCGTCCCAGCGTGGTGTTTGCCCTCCGACCCTTCCTTCTCGGTCTTCTTCGCCTTCATCTTTCGAGGGACTTGCATGCTGCTTGCTCTGGATGGCGTGCTCGTGTCAATTCCAACACCCAGAAGTTCACTGCGCATCGTTTCAACAGTTCTTTGTTAATCTTATTTCCAGTATACTATACTGGGAATAAGATTGTCTGAGGGATTAGGTCAACACGCTGGTATTGGACGTTGACCTTTCGACTGGCACAATATATCTTGAGAAGGCATTCGAGCGATATAGGAGGAGCGAATGGGATCACAGAAAAGAGTCCCCTCCAAAACATTTTAGCCAATCACATGTGTCGCCCCCCGTCGCAACCCAGGGGCACGTACGGTGCAACCCGCCCATCGTAAGGGTACGTCCGGCAATCGATACAATGGGCTGGATATCTGAAGTACTGTACGTTAAACGTACGTTCATATTGTACGTACAGACGTACTGTCTGAAAGTTCAGACCCCAACAACGAAAACGTCAGTGTTTGGTTGGCCGAATCTGGTTGGACGGAGGGTCGCGGGATTTCACGGGCCAATGAAACGTCGTTGTGACGTGGGGGCGCCAGTCACCCCGTCGCGCGGCGCGGATGATCACCAGGCGTGGCGGACTTCAACGCCGCCCGCCGTCGAGGGAGATAAGTAGAGACATGTGGTTGGGCGGGGAAGGATGTCATGCGAGGACAGGGTGAGGAGAGAGAGGCCTGTTGATGGATACGAGAATATAGAAGGCGCGATAAAACGGTGTCCAACGGGCGTCCGCAACGACAGGCCGTGACATGCCATGACAGGATGCGACCACGCTGGCGAAGGGGCATCTTTGTGAGGGGGTGCGATCTGGTGGTGGTCGACGGTGATTGGCTGGCCGGTGGACGAAACGCCATTCGTTGTTGCATCCGACGTGTTGAAGGTCAACAATGCCCGAGTGTCGGCGCAGCACCCCCGCGCGGAGGAAGGAGAACGACTGGTTGATCAAGCATGCATACAACGTCACGTCCCAAGGTGGGGAAGACGGCGTGCTCGAAAAGGTGTTTGCCGTGATCGGAGCACAGGAAGCGGCGGACGGAAACCTCCCGGCGGATGGGCGATGGTGCGTCGAGTTTGGCGCGTGGGACGGGAAGCATTTGTCCAACACGTACAAGCTCCTCCACGACGAGAATTGGAACGGCGTGCTCATCGAGGCCGACAAGGAGCGCACGGACAAGATGCAGGCAATGTACGCCAACCACCCGCGCGTCGCGTGCATCAACGCGTTTGTGACGTTCGACGGCGAGCAGTCGCTCGAAGCGATCTTGAAGCGCGCGCGCGTGCCGCGGGCCTTGGACTTGATCTCGATCGACGTCGATGGCGCCGACTACCACATCTGGGACAGCCTGCACGAGATCGTCCCCAAGGTCGTCGTGATCGAGTTCAACCCGACGATCCCAAACAACGTCGTGTACATCCAGGACAAGGACATGTCGATCTACCATGGGTCGTCGTTGGCAGCGCTCATCGAATTGGGGAAATCCAAAGGTAGAGACGATGCGTCTATGCGTCTGACAATACCCACAGGGTACGAGCTCGTGAGCACGACGACGTTCAACGGCGTGTTTGTCCGACGCGAGTATTTTGCCCTCTTTGGGATGGCCGACAACTCGATCGACAAGATGCACGACGTGCCCATGCTGACGGAATTCTTCCAGCTCTACGACGGCACGATCAAGATCACGGGCGTGAAGAAGCTCATTTGGAAACAACAACCCATCATGGAGAAAGATCTCCAAGTGCTCTCGGCGGCGCAGCGCCGCTTTCCCTTCCTCCCGCCCGACATTGAAAAGGACATGGCGGCCGCGGAAGCGCGCTTCCAGCATGCCACGGCCACTGGTGACGTCTCTGCCGCGATACACTTTGTCGAGCTGGCCCACACATGGGCCGTCCACTGCACCCACCCAAACGACGTACGCTAGCCTGCTTGTCCCTCCTGTTCACCCGCACCCAGGACATTCGCCGATTCGTTGGCTACGCCCTTTCTTTGTCGCCCGCAGACTCTGTGATCCAAGACCGCGTCCTGCAATTCTACCTCGCAAATGCCGAGTCCCATCTCAAGGCCAACGCGCCAGCGACTGCCGTGCAATGGTACCCCAAACAATTCCATGAGGCAGCTCCAAACGATCGTCGTAGGCTCAAGCAGGCGCTGTACCTCCCGTGGGGCCAAGTCGCCCAAAAGAAGGCCCGTCTCATGACGCAGCTTGGCGACGCCTACATCCGCCAGCAAAAGTTTGACAAGGCGGAATTTTGGCTCCAGACATCCTTGGCCCTCGCCCCCAATGCGAAACCGACGCTCAAGGCCATGGTGTCGATGCATTTTGTGATCACAATCGTAAATCATGGCATTCTCGTAGGCGAAATTGTACACAAAGCAAGGGCGCGGGGACGCACAACGGGAGATTGTCGACTTGCTGCGCTCGCTCGACACTGCCGACCTCCGCTAGCTCGTGGCCCCGAGAAGCATAAAGGACAGCGTCACGTAGGCTTCGATCTTTTCCTTGACCATGAGCATGAATGCCGACGAGAGCGCACCCTAGACAGGATTGTAAAACACAGACAGAGGACAACACGCACCTTGGTCAATTCGGGGGTCAATCCCCGGTAGAGGGAGGCGACGCCTTCGTCGTGGACCAACTTTTCAATCACGGTCGGGATGCTGTCTTGCTTCTTGGCGCCGGACTTTGACTGCGCTTGGACGATCACTTTGGCGCGGATGTAGGGGAAGACAACCATGATCGCAAGGGAGCGGGCAGCCGCGCCGAGCAAGAAAGCCTACGTCGAGAAAATGGGATTCGGAGATGAGCAACGGCAACGTCGTACCTCAAGGGCCGAGAGAGTGGTCGTCGTGGGCTTGTACGCCTTCAAGTAGAGCTTCTTGACTTGCTCGAACACCGTGAATTGGATCGCGGGCTGGAGGCAGAGCACAAAGTAGGCCGAGAATCCCTTGTAGAAAGCCGTCCACTTGCCGCCGTTTTCATTCCAAATGGACTGTAGCAACTGGACGAACCCTTCTTTGGACTCGCCGCTCTTACACGTTTGCATGCGCGTGATGATGACTTCAAGCGGGAGCGACACGGGGAGATGAAACATTTCGGCGAGGTACCCGACGACCAAATTCGCCCCCGTGGAGAGCGACTTGGAGTCCTTCGTCAAGAGCATGTTCGTCATCGCCGTGTACGCATAAAAGTAGAGGAACTTGGACATGGTTGACTGCGCCGCTTTGTACTCGACGCCCTTGTAGAGCGAGAGGATGTTCTCGACATCCCACGTGATGAGCGGCTTCTTCTCCGTCGCATCGTCCTTCTTCGATTCCGACTGCATGCGGGTCTTGAGGGTGTCGAGCGGATAGAGCGCAACGGATGCCGTGCATCCACCAACGGCGGCGGCAGTTGCCGTCGCCAACGTTGCCATGGGTTTGCTGAGGCTCATGGTTCTCCACAAGAGGTGTGCGAGTTGAAGATTCCACGCAAGTATCCGGACTCTTGTTTGCGTTGACGTCAAGAAAACTGAATAGGACGTCATATACTATTTTTAAATTCGCTTGTTGCCAAGATTGCAATAAAATAGAGAGGCACTCTCGCCGACAATCCATTTCAAATGCATTTAAAACGAATATAACGTTGTGTCAACACAGATCTCAAACACGGTTTGTTTTATATCGACCTTGGGCTTTCTTCATTTTTGACCATGGACATTTTTCACACAAAGATCGAATCGAGCCGCGCGAATGCGACCGATGCCCTGGAGGTGGCGAAGGTTGAAGTAGACCTCATGGAGCCTGCGCAGTTTGACACGACGCTTGCGTTCGAGAAAGCATTCCAAGTCTACCAGCGCACCACGAAGCAAAAATTCCAGCCGATTCGATCGACCCTGGCGACAAAAGCAAACGATCTCGAGATTGCAAAGGGGGACGATGCCCAAGAGCAGCCGTCCATCCCGACGGACTTGATCAAGTACAGCTCCATTGTTTATGGCTGCAAGCATGGCCGAGAGAAGAAATCCAAGAAGAAAGTGTCCTCGACCACCGCCCTTTGTGAAGCCCACATGTGGGTGCGCGCCGTCTTCTTGCCAAGCGACGAGAAATGGGTCGTCCGCATCGAGCGCATGCGTCCATTCCATAACCATGTTCTCACCGAGGCGCGCTCCACCACCGCACGCAACTCCTCGGCAGAATCCAAACCAGCACGCCGCGCCGAACCTTCCATCGCGGCTTCTAAGGCCATGGCGCCGTTCAAATTTCGACAACTCTGTCGTAGCGGGAAGTTTCAATCGAATTCCGCCGGCTTTAGTGGAGGGTTTGCCCAGGTTCGATGCATTCGTCACGACTCTCGTCGTCATATGCATGTCAGGCGAACCTGGTCATCTTGCCCAAGGAGCATGCGTTTGACTTTCTCCTCTTTTGTCAGCGCAACCAAAAACCATGCCCGCTTTTGGTACATTGCAACTGCCGAGTCCCTCGTTTGACATTTGTCCTAGGAAGTGTCGGATCCAGGTTGCGTGGAAATGAAGCGCGTGGCGCCAGGGTCGGACATTCGCACGGATTTGCCCAAGTATCGGATCTTTGAGCACGGCGTCTTGACCGCGGAAGTGTCTGACATTCGATCGTACTGGCGCGATGTATGTAGCAACTCAAAAATTCGTTGGCGTGACATCCCTTGATGTGTCCATTATAGGATTTGGTCACGTTTCTCGTCGGATGCTCGTTCAGCTTTGAGGAAGCATTGCAAAACGTACCATCCACCAACGATTCCGTGCCGTTCGATGACGTGGTGGCGCATGTAGGCTGGCTTGCACATCCGCCACCAAGACGAAGGCAAGAACGTTCCAATGTACCGCACCAACATTCCATGCGACTCGGCGGGCGTCTTCTCTGGTCCAAATCCTCTCGTCCCATATGTCCTCATGTACTACCTCTAGGCAACGTTGTCGTCAGCATGCGACCCTTCACGCCCGCCGACGCCATCTTGGCCAGTGTCATTACGGCACGCTACCCCAACGTCCATGGCAGGTACATGGAGATATAGCCGTTGTTCCTTTGTCGACATCTCGTCATCCTAGTCCGTTGCATGTGGGGTCGCCCAAGGACATTGGCATTGCCAACATTGCTACGCCCGATTATGGGGACGCTGTGACCATTCGCAAAGGCGAAGTACGTCGCGAGTCCTCTTTTCTTGGACATATTCGTCGACTAGGTTCCCGTATTTTGGGCGTGTGGCGTCACGCCTCAGAACGTGCTCTTAGCCAGCAAGCCCGTACGTGGTCCAATCTCCGATCCTGTGGCCTGACCGCTTCTGTTTAGGCCTTTGCCATCACGCATGCCCCCGGACACATGTTTATCACCGATCGACGCAACGACGCCTTGTAATGTTGTTATTCACTCGAGCGGATTCTCTAGCCACGCTTGTTGGAACGTCAGATACCTCTGGACATGGATGTGTCCGTGGCGACTGGCGCCGCGGACGGCGGTAGCCACGTGGTGTCGGACGTCGGCGCCGCGATGGAGCCAGAGGAATTGCACCATCTCGAGATGGCCATTCTGCGCCGCCCAGAGCAGCGCGTCGGCCGTGCAGCCTTCCGTCCGGTGCGCATGCAGAAACTCGACCACGTCGACGTGGCCGTGCGCCGCCGCCCAGTCCATGGCCGCGGTCGAGCAGCCTTCGCTGCGGTTTTCATGGAGAAACTCGACAATGTCGACGTAGCCATGCTGTGCCGCGAGGTCCATCGCGTCCGCCGTGCATCCTTCGTGGCGCTGGTCGTGCAAAAAGTAGACCACGTCGAGGTGGCCGGCCTCAGCGGCCCAGTTGAGCGCGTCGACCGAGCAGCCCTCGCGCCGGTGCGCGTGGAGAAACGCCACGACGTCGAGGTGGCCGTTTTGGGCGGCGAAATCCATCGCGTCGATCGTGCATCCTTCGCGGCGGTGCAGGTGCAAAAACGCGACGACGTCGACATGGCCGTGTTCCGCGGCGGCGTTCATTGCGACGACTGTGCATCCTTCTGGGCGATGGAAATGGAGGAATTCAACGACTGAGAGGTGTCCGTGCCGCGCCGCGCCGTCCATGGCCTTGGTTGTCCCGCCTTCGCGCCGCCAGTCGGTCAAGAAGCGCACGACCGCGAGGTGTCCATGCGTGGCGGCGTCGTCCAGCGCCGCGTGCGTACACCCCGCCGTGGGGTAGTGCCGATGAAAGTACTCGACGATGTGCATGTGCCCGTACCGCGCCGCGCAGTCCATTGCTTGGGGGGAGAGGACGACGGAGCGGTGGCACTGGACGCACCGCTGGACGACGGGGAGGTCGCCTTCGAAGATCGCGACGTGGAGCACGAAGCGCTGGTCCGAGATCGCAGGCACGTAGAGATCGTGTACGTGCATTCGCTCGTCAAAGAAACGCTGGTACCGCGCGGGGACATGCATGCCGTAGCGAAAGTTGGAGTGCGTGGCCATGAACGCCTTCCATTCGCGGTAGCGGGGCTGGAGGTCATGGAAGAGGCCAGGCTGGTACGCTTGGATCTTCATCATGAGGCATGGGTTGAAGAGGACGGACGTGAACGTCGCGTCACACCGAACCAAACTTCGTCGCGCGCGTCGTCGTTTTTTGCCCGCTAATGTGTCGGGCTCGGGCCGCCGCCGCGGGGCCAGCGACGGCGGGGAGATCGTTGCTTCCACGCGGTTCTCGGGGTGGATCTGCGTCTTCTTGGTAAATAATCCGTGCCGCGGCTCGCACGTAAAGTACCGCACGCCGTTCACACTGCCATCCGTCCTCCCGTCTTCCGGCATGTCAAGCTCGACGCCGACCCAGTCTCCCTTGGCGAATTCGGTTTGGCCTATGAAGCGAAGGACGCCTCGTTTACCGCCCGTGACATGGACGCGACTTCCGATGTTGATGGAGAAGTTCCATCGCGTCTTCTCGGGTGTCACTTGGACCGCCGCAGGCGAAGATCCAGCCTCGGTGGAGTGCGCCATTCCGGTTGTGCAACGGCCAATGGGGACGCGCGAAAGCTACTTTTCCCCCCAGAGTGTATCCGGACAAATTTGACCATCTTTATCCGAACACTCAAGGTCGAACAGTCGCGAGCGAGCATGGAGCCTGCGACGACGACGACGACGACGGTGGCGCTGCTCAAGCCCGACTGCGCGTCGGGACACCGCGCGCCGGGCGAAGGAGATCCCGCGAGCAATGGAAAGATCGTAGAGGACATCCTCCAGCGCATCAAGGCGGAGGGGTTCGTCGTGACCCAGCGCCGCACTGTGCTTCTCACCAAGGCCCACGTGCGGCAGTTGTATCGGTACGGCACTCCTTCGACCACTCGTGCCCATGCAATGTCATTAGCCATGCGTGGAACGATGGCGACTTTGATGCTGTCTTGGACTTTATGGTGAGCGGCCCCTGCATCGCACTTGTCTTGAGCCGCGACGACGCCGTGGGTACGACGTCTGCTGCTCCTCCTGTTTCTATATGTCTCTTCTCGCAGGGCGATGGAAGGCTGTGATGGGACCCGTGGATCCCGCCGCGGCGAAAGCTACGTCCAAGTCGCTCC
Source organism: Aphanomyces stellatus (assembly GCA_009835185.1). Classification (NCBI taxonomy): domain Eukaryota; phylum Oomycota; class Saprolegniomycetes; order Saprolegniales; family Verrucalvaceae; genus Aphanomyces; species Aphanomyces stellatus. Next base: position 2,026 of record VJMH01005770.1, on the reverse strand, counting down.
TCCGTGGCATCTACGGCACGACTCTGATTCGAAATGCCTTGTACGGCAGCGAGTCCGACTTGTGCGCGCTGCGGGACATGAACCTGCTCTTCCCACCGCCGTTGCCGTCCATGCACCGCGCCATGGTCATTGTCAAGCCCACGACGGTCAACTTTCTAGACGCGATCTCTGTCCGCTTGGAGCGCGCGGGCTTTTTCGTCATGGACCGCGTCACACTCGTTCGTCACCACCTCCTTCGTCATCCGCTCAGCCTCTCTCGTAGACGATCAGTAGTGACGACGATCTCCTCCTCCTGGCCGACTCAACCGATCCAACTTACGCAGACGAGCTCAAGGCGATCATGACGGGCGGCGCGTCTGAAGTGTTCCTGTTGGAAGGACTTAACCTCATCCCCGAAGTACGTCACCGACGACAGATGTCATGATGACGTGATCGTCCTAGCTCGAGCTGCTCTTGGGGTCACCGGACCCGATGCACGCCAAAGTCTACTTTCCCACGAGCATTCGGGCCGAGATGGGTGCGACACGCGCCAACAACTGCGTCCACGCGGTGCACACGACCGCGGCCGCCGTCGCTCGCATGCACACGTGGTTCCCGTCATTCTTTGCACTGGCGGTAGATTCCCGACACGTGGGTCTGTCATTGTAACAACCTTTGTAGCCGGAATCGACACTGGCAATCATCAAACCCGTGACGGCGACGCGTCACGGGGACGACATCATGCAGATCATCCGCACACATGGCTTTCGTATCGACCGCACGAGTCGTCGCCACCTGAGTCGCGAAGACGCCATGGAATTCTACGCCGAACACGCGGTCCACCCCTTTCCTTTGGCGGCCACTGACTCCAATATCTAGGGCAAGTCCTTTTACGAATCTCTCATGGCATACATGACGAGCGATGACGTGATCGTCCTGGTGCGTCACACTCGTGACAACGCATCGTGACAATCGACACTAGATCCTCACGCGCGTCAAAGCTATCTACGCGTGGCGAAAGTGCATGGGTCCCACCAATTCGACCATCGCCAAGACGCAGTTCCCCACGAGCATCCGCGGCCGCTTCGGCATCGACGGCACCAAGAACGCGACCCACGGCAGCGACTCGGTCGCGAGCGCGCGTCGCGAGATCCAGCTCATGTTTCACGTCGCCGTCGTCGCGCCAGGGTCCGTCCCGACAAAAGCACTCGCAGACACGCCGTCCAAGTACACACAAAAGACCCTCCACGATGCGCTCGCCCGCGGCATCACGCAGCTCTGCCAACTCAACCCGCGCCTCGACGCAGCCTTGGACGCATGCGAGTGGCTCGGGCGGTTCCTCGTGCGCGACGCAACGAACCAAGCCCCGGTCGTCTCCGTGGGTGTCAGTGCGTCGGTGGGACGGAGCAAGCCACGCAAGGCAGCGCCGGTGGACTTGGCGGTCCCATCGCTCGCGGCGCTGCACATTGTTGGGTTTTTTGGCGCGCCGCGTAATCGCAGTTGGCTCGCGGCACAGCTCGCCAAGGATTTTGGGTATCACTATATGAACTTGGACACGGTGCTGGAAAAGGTACCACGACGACGTCATCTCATCGTGATGATGATGTCACGTGTAGAAAGAGCCACACGAAGACTCGATGGCTGTGATCGTGAAAGCCTTCAAGCGATGTGTGTGGAAACGTGTGATTGTCGACCACTGTCCACCCGACTTGACGTTCTACCTCGCGTTTCAAAAGGTACTTTGCCCTTGAGACAATGACGGTATGTCACGATGACGTAGCACGTTGCCGCCTTTGCGTGGATTACTGTCGTGGCTGATGACGTGGGCGACGCCACGCCGCGGACTAGCCACGGGACGCACGCGTCGCCCCACGAGCTGCCATTTCCAACCCATTCGCCAGACGAGCACGAATTCTATGATTTTTTCCACAAGGTTACTCGTCCCCCTTCCCCGCAATGTCGTCGTCAACCACGTCTAGTTTGGTCACCTGCATTACGTGGCGCCACGACAGCATTTGATTGGCTCGGTCCTGCAACACGCGATGCT
>VJMH01005768.1:18884-32146 GCA_009835185.1 Aphanomyces stellatus | reverse complement strand
AAGGGTTGTGGGTATTTCAAGCGGGATGGACCAACGAGAGACGACCTCGACTGCTGACTGCCGCGAGGGTCTCCTTCCACGAGGCTTCTTTTGACGGTCCCGATTCGATTGAGATTTGCATGGGAGCTTCTTCCCAATCGAGAGTCTGAAATTTGGAAGAAAACGCATGCCAGCATGATCGCTTTGGGCAGGAACGCGTCGCATGAACTCAAATGGCCGGCGGCAAAACCGATCCGTCAATGGAAATGGAGGCGACGATTACTTTTGTCCATCCAGTGCCACCACGACGGACCTGACACTCATTTCGCTCCATGACGCGAAAGTGAACCGCAAGTACAACATGGACTGCCACTTTGGTCGTCTGGACTTGCCTGTCAAGAGCATTTACTTTGTCAATTGGGCTTTTGTACTAACGAGTGTACATGCTCGTGGCAACGACATCGACCACCGGCATGAGTCATGCCTTCACCTCGAATGGATATGTATCGCACGCATATCTTCTCTTGCGTCTGTTGACACTTGCGCCGCCAAGTAATGGTATCGGGCGATGCTCTCCTTTGGGGTTGCCTACTATCTATCCCTCGCTCGTCGTCGATCAATGACATTGCTTTGTGTTTTTCTTGGAGATTGTACTAGTATACCCATGACGTCCTGAACGTGGTTTGCGATTCACACACTTGTACATGCAGTCAGTAAATGGGACATGATGATCTAGGGGTAGGGTCCCCAGCTCGTGGGCCTGTCGGGTGCATAAATAATCATCTCTTCGCTTTCCATCTACGCCGCCGCCGCCGTCTCGAGCAGCGACATAACTATGGACTGCATGGTCGGTCGCTTGGTCGGGTCTTCCTGGAAACAATCGGCCATGAGCGCGTGGTAGGCCGGCGGAACGACGCCCGCGCCATCCAACCGTCCGCCTTCGAGCACATGCGCGGCGGCCGCGACCGCTGGCATCGCCCCAAACGGTTTTGCTTCGGCAAACGTTTCCCACATGAGCACACCAAACGAAAACGCGTCCGACTTGTACGAGAACGCATGCGGCGGCTGGAGCGACTCGGGCGCCATGTACTTGAGAGGCCCGACGCCATCCGGGACATGCGACCCGCCGTACGCGGCTTGCACGCGGCGACACATGCCAAAATCACACACCTTGGCACGCAGGCTCGCATCCACGAGGACATTGCGGGCGGCAATGTCGCGGTGTACAAAGCCACCGTCGTGGATGTTGAGCAGTCCCGCGGCGGCGTCGGCAAGGATCTGGGCCTTTTGGGGCACACTCAAGTGCCGCGCGTACTGGTCTTCGATCGACCCACATGGTAAATACTCGGTCACGAGTGTGAGTGGCTGGGACACGTCGGTCGATGCGCCGACAAACGGGACAATGTTGGGATGGTGGCCAAACATGTTGAGCACGGCTGCTTCGTGGCGGAATTCTTGGACGATTTGGTCGGTCGAGTCGCCAAATTCGGACGCGCGGATCGTCTTGACTACAACCTATCACGTCCATGTCTCAGCCATCGAAAGAAAGGCCACACTGACCTCATTGCCGTTGTATTTGGCGCGAAAGGCGTCGCCAAAGTAGCCGCGGCCGACGAGTTCTTGGAGCTCGAGCTCGCGATACGGAATTTCCTCGAACGTTTCGTCGAGCATTTCCAAGTCGGCGCGCAGCGGCATCATCTCGGGCGGTGACGACGACGACTCGTCACGTCCAACATTTCCGTGCGAGACAAACACGTACGCGCGCAAGACCATGACTTTGGCGCCGAGCACAATCGTGGCTTTGAAGAGCGCTTGCTCGTCGACGGTGACGCGCCGCGCGTCACACAAGACACGAAACGCAACGTGCGTGTGCACGCCGTCCCACGTGAGCGCCTTGGTCGCGGCGTCGTTGTCAGCCATAGCAAACCCGCGTGGCAGATCCAGTGTGATGTGCGCGCGGGCGCCGCGGCGGAGCGGGAAGAGCACGTCCCGCGACATTTGCGACGCGGCGCTGTCCATCGCAGTCGCTTCGTCGTGCATGTCGTCTCGCTGGCTGTCGAGGAACGCCCACACGGCAAAGGTAAAAGTCACCGCGGGGTGGACCACGGGCGGCGCGTAGGCCACCATGTGCACTTGGTCTTCGGGTGACGACGCCGAAGACGATGCAGTGTAGCCCGTGGCGGCGAGGGAGCGGAAAACCTGCGGCGTCGGCATCGACCGATCCGCTGCCATCGTCCGGACGGGACTGTCGTCCCAATTGGCGGGCGGCGAGAAACGATCGTAGGGTGCATGCATGTCGGCGGGCGAGTGGCTGTCGCGTGGGTGGAGGAACGGATGGTATGCGATGGGCGAGTGGACCCATCCCATGCCACTGCCGCCAGGCACGGGCAAGTCAGCGCCGTCGCCAGCTCCGCGAAAGACGGGAGACGTGTAATTCGGTTGAAAGCTGCTGCCGGTGGGGAAAAAATCGTTCGAGTGGCTGCCGTAGGGGAAGCTCTCACCGGGGCGGTAGCTGCCGCCGACGGCAGCGGGGGCAGCCGTGGTGGCCGAGGGGACGATGGCAATGGTGCGTGACGTTGCAATCGGCACAAACGCGGGCGAGAGAGGGGGCGTGGCGGGCACCGAGAGTGGGGGTTCCAGGTCGTCGAGCAACTTTTGGCGGCGCTCTTCAAATCCCTTGCGTTCTTTTTCCAACCGTCGACGGAGTTTGTTGTTGGGGCCCTTGGCCAACATCCCCGTGTACTCTTCGATCGAGGCCTCGACGGACGCGAGCTCTGCCATCAACGTGGCGGTGCGCGCGGGATCTGCCACCGACGCTTGGACGGGGTGGATGGTCAAGGAGGGGATTGTGTGGACTTGAGGGGGAGAGGGGGGCGGTGGCGGCGTGCGTGGGCCCGGAGCCGGTGGGGTGGGCGGCAACGGGGCGGCAGACGGCGGCGTGGAAGGCGGGGCCGACGCAGCCATGGTCGGCGGTGTGCCAATGTGGATCAAAGCAAGCATGTCCGTATCGTCCTTCTGGCGAGGTGGCGCCGACGGATGCATGTCAATGACGTGGACGAGCTTTTTGGGGGAGATGTTTTCGTCGGAGGACGAAGCATCCTGCGCTGCGTCCCATGTGGTGTCGGACCCGGTCGAATAGGTGGCCGCGGCCGGGGCATCCAAGAGGCCTGCGGTTTCGTCGACGACGTATGGCCGGCAGAAAATAAAGTTGAAACAGTAGAGCTTGGTGAAGACGATCGCGTTGGAGAGGACGCTGCCGGCGACAAAGCCCGCGACGAGGATGAGAGTCCAGTAGATCAAGACGGTGGGGGACAAAGGACCTGGAAACGTCGCGAGAAGGTACCGCGAGCCGAGGATCCATATCCAAATGGGTGCCGACGCAAACATGATCATAAGGTCCATACAGCAGTAGGCATATACGTGTGTCAAATGCACTTCGCGCGCGGTTGGGGCGGTCGGTGCGATGAGGTCGGGTTCAATGTCGGTGTTGAAGAGCGCGAGGAGACAGAACTCGGCGCGCCAGAAAAGCACGACGAGCGGCGTCGAGAGGGATCGAAAGTGCCGCTGAAATCGATCGTTGAACGGTTCACCCGGCGACAGCGGAGGCTGGAGGTACACCCAGATCGACCACGGGACGATGGAGACCACAAGTGCAGCGAGGCCGAAGGTGATGACGAAGACTTGTATGTACGAACAGAGGAGGAAGAGGAGCATCCTCTGGGGAGAGTGCTTCTCCCCCAGACACCACTTCATGAGAGCGCGGGGCGTTGTGCGCGGAATCGACTCTTCCCGGACACAACAAATTGGGGTCTGGTTGGCATTCATGGGACTCCGTTGGGCAAAACCTGCCCATTGGTGGGATATATCCTCGTGTGGATCAGCATGTGGGAAGATCGTCCGGATAAAAGGTGACAAACATCGTAGGTGGTGGACGAAATTGTCCGGATACCACCCCACGGCTGGCTCGTCTAGGAAATTGCCCAATCAAAAGGCAACCGCGACCGGTGCCAAACCGACTTGGGTCAAACCTGCGATATTCATCAATATTTTCAGCAAATATGTTGTTGAAGTGGTACAAGAGATGAATTTATTGCTGGTGAACAGGAGCAGAGGTGGCATATATTGGTCCTTTTATTGCAATTTTACCCCAGTAATGTTTTGTCCCAATCGCCCAGGTCATTTGTCATCACCCGTGGAGAATTCCAGAAATGTTCACGTGGCACACAAAGCTAACCTCGCGCAGCTCGTCCACCACGCGATGGCGATATTGCGGTCCACACCAAGCCGCGCTTGGCGGGAGAGTTGACCCGTCTTCGAACTCGCGGTGATCTTCGTTAACTTGCCAGTCGAGCGCACGCCATGCAGATCCTGCGACAACGCATCGAGGACCTTCACCAACCACGCACAAAGCGGTAGCGCGCAAAGCTTGATGGAATGGGTGCGAGTAGTAGATACCGTCGCAGCAGGGAGGAGTGGCGCGCGTGCGTGTCAACAAAACTCACTGGGGCAGAGTGTGCGCCACCATCAATGGACAACCCCTGACAACATCATGTATCTCGACATTATTGTCTACAACAACTGTTGCCACGAGTAACAATTATTTCCGTTGCTTCCTGCTACGTTCTAGTCTATTTCGACGTGCAAGTGGTGTGGCTCTACAAATCGGAAATGTCGCCTTCGTAGCGCGCGACGAGGTGGTCTGAAATCTGGGGCGAGACGCGGACAATGTGCGCGCCGCGGTGTTCGGGGTTGGTGATGAAGACGCATCCGTCGACGCCGACAGCGGCGGCCGCTTCCCGCATGGCATCCGCGACCTAATACCCCATGAGCAGTTGTCCATCATCGCATCTACCTTGGTTTCATCGCGCTCGGCCGCGACTTGGGTGAAAATGTCGCCCGAACGGCCCGACGTGATGGCCAGCACGGTCGGGCCGGCACCGCTGAGGAAGCATGCATGTGCGCCAGACTCGAGCGCGGCGTCGACAAGCGGAAAGAGATGCGGGTACTGCTCGGCGCCGCGCTGCGGTTGATGCAATTTGTCTTGGGTCGCGTGGCGGAGCTCGGCGAGGTTGCCGCTGCTGAGCGCGTTCACGAGGATCGCCGATCGACCAATGTTGAACACGGCGTCCGATCGATCAATCTGCCACCATGAGTTTACGACGAGGCTTCATGAAGGACATACCTTCTTGGGCAAGATGGAGCGGGCGACGCTGGTCGGTCCCGTCGTTTCGGGGATAAACATGACACATTGCATCGTATCGGGAATTTGAACACGCGACGAGTACCATCGGTTGTCGGTGAAGATGCCCTACCTCCACCGTCAAGAGAACACACCAAAATGCGCGCGCGAAACGTACGAGTTGAAGGCCGCCGTAAATGCACGGCGCGACGTTGTCGGGGTGTCCTTCAATGTTGGCCGCCTACGACGGAACGTGAACGAGGACGGACACACGGAGCGTGTGTGGCAGTACCAGCTGCAAGAGTTCTTCCTTGCCATGGACAGACAGTTCGTGTCCTGCAATCACGAGACCTGCAATGATCCCTGCGACGATCCCTGCCGAGCTGCTTCCGAGGCCGCGCGCAAATGGGATCCGGTTGCGGCAGTGGATGCGCAGGAGCGGCATGTCCTACGAGCGAGTGACGACCAAGATGGAGAATGACGAGCACGAAGCACGACGACAATACCTGCCCCGCGGCGTCAAAGGCTGCCTTGAGACCCACGACGACCAAATTGGTCGCGTCCGTCGGGAGGATACCCGTTCCTTCGCCTTCGTTCGTCAACGAGAATGCGTCGGCGCGCTCGACCGTCACTTCGTTCCAAATATCCACGGCCATGCCGATACAATCAAATCCAGGGCCCATGTTGGCGGTCGTTGCAGGCACGCGCACCGTGACCGAGTTTTTGGGGCCAAACCCGCTTCCTTGCCCATGGGTGCTGAGTTTCCGCAGGGGCTTCGTCGTGGCGGGCTTCTTCGCGCGCGTGTTCTTAGTCCCAACGTAGTATGCGAGGGCGGCAAGCACCAACGCCGCTGCGACTTGGGTGCCCGTGTTGGTGCGCATGATGATGATTGAGAGTGGCGACAAAGGGAAATGAACGCGATATCTTGGCCGATCACAAGAAAATTCGTCTCGCGAAGTTCAAGGCAGGGAAGTTTGGATCTGTTCAATTAAGTATCGTTCGAACCGGAGACGCGAATAATAATATTCCCGATTCGTATTTAATATCAGGGGACTTGTGGCGCACCCACTGATAATATTTCACTCATACTCTTTTATTCACCTCTTCGGCAAAGTATTTGACTCCACCTTAACCCCGGCGGCTTCCTGGAGCGAAAACATACATTCCTTCGTCTATAGTGCGAAAATATCACATTTCAAAAGCAGGACGATTTGCTGCCAGCTTGTCACTCGTGACGTGTGAGCTCACAAGAACTGCATCACGGTGCGTTCCGTGCCCCTTGCCATGGCGATGGCGTCAACCATGAGGTTGTGGACGACCGTCTCCATCTCCTTCATGGCCTCGAGCGACGAGCGTGCCGCGCCGAGTTGCGGCGGCGTCGAACGCATGAAGAATTTGACGCTCGTCTTGGCGGGGCCGTCCGAGCCGTCGATAACGACCCTACCCACCGAGGTTGCTCACCCCGCGTTTGACATTAGGCGGCGGCATGCATACCATTTCTCTTCGTTGCACACAAACGCCACGTCATCGTCAAGACATCGCACGTCGTCCTGTAAGATGCTCCTAGCATCATCTCCAATCAATCCCCCACGTGCCTCATCTCGTCACCTACCGACTCACAATCACATGACGCTTTACTTCCTTGGATCGACGAATGACATCGACGTTGCGGCCACGCAGGCCCGCGAATCGCCGCGGGGCATCGACGTACACGACATCGTCGCCAAACGTTTCGAGGACCTATATGAGCGCCGTCAGACCTGCTGTCGCTCCAGCCGCATGCGGACAAAGTTTGGACGCTCAACATCAGGGATGCCACCGACCATGACGGCCCAGAGCGTGTCCGCGACCGCTTCAAAGTCAACTGCGAGAAGCCGACACGTTGCCGTTTCAACAACGACAATGTCCCCGGGCCATGACTTGGGCACGGACGATGTCTTCTCCACGGCGCAGTCGACAAGACCGCCCGCGACCATCGCGCGCGTGAGCTGTGTGTATTGATGCCACGAGATCGCGCGTGCCGCGTTGTGTCGCTGGGCGGCGTTCGCACTGAGGCGGCGCGCCCGCCACGGAACGTCGACGACGAGGGACACGGTGGGCGGCGCCGGCCACGTCGTCGCTCGTAGTGCGTGGCCAAATGCAATGTGGGCGCGCAGCGTCTGTCGGAGCTGGTCGTTTTCGAGTAGCGCGTATGCGTTGTCGGCCTTGAGCAACGTCGCGCGGCGCCGCCATGGAGACTCGAGCGCCGCGGCGGCCGCGTGCTGCGTCTGCAGCGCGACCAGCTGCGCCTCCAACGCCGTCACGGACTCGCGGAGGTGGTCGCGTTCCTTGCGTTGCCGCTGCCGAAAGAAGTTGATCTTGGGCGCGGGCACCGCGTGGATGGTGTCGTCGGAGCTGCCGCTGCTGTCGTCGTCGTCGTCGCGGACCTCGTTGCCAGACGAGTCGCCACCTTTCGTCGCATCGTCGCCGCCTGTGTTCATCCGCGTCTGTAATTTTGTGTCCACGACCCCTGGATCACTGAGCAAATGATCCACGGGGTGGTGGTCAATCTTTTTGGACTTGTTTGTCTCGTTGGTCGCAGGCCAATCACAGGCTGGGCCTTGGATGACGTCGTCGACATCACTGGTGGTCGTGTTCCAATCGGTCGCAAAAGATTGGTTTCACTCGCTTTTGATTGGCTGAGTGTGTGTGTGCTGTACGACATTCGTCGTCGTTCGTTGTCCAGCGACATTTGCACGAACATTGACGAATTGTATGAGTATACATTGAACAAAATCGAAAGAGGTGAAGGCCGATTCGTCTCATGCGACGATCGTTGGACTGGAGTACTGGACATCAAAGACAAGGCGTGGCTCAACTCTCGCAGTGACTTCGCTCTCGATCCATCGCCGTGGTGGCTTCAAGGCAGGTCCAGCATTATAGGACACTTGGTCTTGGTGAAATATGCATCATCCGGATACCTAGTTGTCACACCTGACACCTTCGTGCACAAAGGACATGATCTGACCTTGTGCGCAATGAGCTTGTCGTGCCTTTCTACTCGGTTTTGTGATGGCAATAATAGAGCCCAAGACGACACCACGGCAGGATTGCAGACATCTTGGTCTCGCCAGTTCAAATGCCCTTCCAATGAGTTATCCGGATGAGCGTACAATGTACGTACACCGTACGCTGTACGTATGGTTTGAAAGAGAAAAATGCGTCACGCACAAAGAACCCTGGGTATGGACACCCATGCGACGATAAGGGATGCCCCCGGGACCTCCACCAGCGGCGGCGAGAGTGGTCACCCGGTCCTCGGCGCGAGCACTGACGAGGCCTCGACCGACGAGAGCGAACCGCGTCCAAAGCAGATCAACATGTTTCGAAAGCGGCAGCGCGAGGAGCTCGACTTTCTCCGTGGCCACGTGACCGAGTTGCAAGCGCAGCTCGCGTCGATGCACCAGAAGCAAGCGTTTGCGTTGATGCATGCATCGCCATGGCAGCGACTCGCAACGCAACTCAAGGACGAAAAGGACCAGGCGTTGCACGACAACGAGTACTACCGGGAGGCGCTCCAGGCCCAAATCGAGTTTGGGAACGCGTTGCATGCGGTCCTCGCCAAGCGGCCGCGTCTGACGATGGCGCCGACACTCGACGACGTCCCATGGAAGACGCTCCACTTGACTGCGCACGCCGCGCAGCGACTCGAAGCGGTTCGCGCGATCTCGTTGCATCAGTTTACGCAGTTGGCCAACGCGTTCGTCTCGGGCGGGCTCGTCGACTGCGTGACCGACATGTCCACCTCCGTGCCCAAGTCATGGGTTGAAGACCTTCTCGTGGTCGAATCGTCCATCTGCCGGTTCACGACCGTCGCATTTGAAGACGTGGCCGAGACGGTCTGGGCGGTCTTGGTCGGCGACATTCCCGATGCGAGGCACCCGCTCCTGGTAGGTCGTTGTCTCTCCTGCTGCCACGTCATCAAGGTATCCTAGCGCCTCGAAGCGTTTGGCGACGACATCTTTTACGTCGAAGCCCCGCGGCGCCTCCTTGGCATGGACGGCCGCAACCTCGACGTCGTCCGGCGGTTCAAGGAGCCCCGACGGCATGTGATTGTGAGTCGGTAGGTCTTCTTGCATCTTGGAGGATGAAACTTGGTTGACCACATGCAGGAGCATCTTGCAAGACGATGTGCGGCCCCATGACACGTCGTTTGTGTGTAACGAAGCCACGTGGTAGCGTCGATGTTGCATGTTGGCACTTGGACGTGATGATAGGTTGGTCGTGGACGGCACCGAGGCCGGTGGGACCAAGACGAGCATCAAATTTTTCATGCGCACGACGCCGCCGCTTCTCTTGGACCAGAGTCCGTCGGCCCCGGACATGAAGACGATCATCCAAAGCCTCCTTGTGAATGCGACTGCGATCACACGGGACACGGAGAATACGATCATGCAGTTCCTTTGATTTACGATGGGCATATTAAGACTCGAAACGTAAACATCGCTGCCTTGGGTCGTGTCTTTGGACAGGATCCCACCTCTTTCACACGAACCAAGTGTCAGCGCTCGCAATCGATTGTTGGTTGTCAAAGGCCAAGCCATGAGAGTGCTACGACATTTGATATAGCATGCGCCTTGCTCAAGGATGCTTCATCGTTGACATGGCTTGGTCGTCTGGGGAGCGCGGTGGGCATCACTGGCCCCCTTGGAGTGTTCCGAGTCCCCTACCAGTACTGTAGTAGGGGCAGTGTTCAACCAACGCAAGCAATACACGTAGTATCAAATGTACTTCGTCTTTTGACGATCCAAATACGCCATCGTTAAATGCAATTGAGCCAGCGGGTTAGCTGTGACACAATGCCTATGGAATATAAGCAATGACGGTTCATGTTTGACCAGTGGGTCCCTTTGCCGATTCGATTTGACCCATGCGGCCACAGCCGACCCGCTGGCTCAATTGCATTTAACGATGGCGTATTTGGATCGACAAAAGGTGTAAATTGGCACTTGCCTCGGACGTGCGGTTGTCCAGTCCTCGGTTCATTCCCATTAGGCCTCGTCTTGTTGATGGACTTGGTTTGCGTGCGTACAGGTCGGACTCATGACGCCCCTGCCGTTGGTTGTGGACGGAGATGGGCATACGACGCTGTCGCACACGATTGCTTGTCCCCACACAATCGACCAAGACGATGCTTCTGTGGGAGAGGCGTGGCAGATTGTAATGATGGACACCCTACGATTACTCCCGTTCGTCCATCATCTCCCCCTCGGAGTGCACTTGAGCCCATCGCATGCGCGCTCGGAACAATCGACTTGTAACCTCAACTCTCGCCCACGGTCGTGGACGCTGTTGGTGTGGCGAAGACGGGCATCCTCATGTGAGCAGCTACTGGTGGTGGGAGAGAGCTTACGAGCATCTCATTTGTTCTTTCGAGCCGTGTGGAGCGGTAGCACACAATGGCTTCGTGTTGAGTGGTGCCACACGGCCCAGCTCGGTTCATCTCGAGCTTTGAGTTGTCTGTGCCAACATGCCACGAGCGTCGAAACGCATGCATCGATGCTGGCATTAAGGCCGGAAAGTGTCTGATGTACCGACACTTGAGCGGCGTACCATTGCTCCGCCAATCCCCATTTGCAGTCTCAACACCCACATGGTGTCGACGAAGCCTGCGTCATCGTGGGTGCGCCTTGCCCCTCGTTGCTTGTGTGACACCACGTTGCTCGTGTCTCGACCGGTTCTGGCCTGAACATGATGTCCTCCGCCAACAAACTCAGACCCAGCATCTAAAAATAGATCGCTTGCTCGATGACTGGCAGGCCGCGTGGGCGCACACACACTTTACCACATTGAGCCCTGGCTTGAAGGTCGTCGATGCCACCATCGCATGGTGCTGTCGCAGCAAACTATTCCTCACCGTCACTCGTCTCTTTTGCTTTTCCAAACCATGCAACGAGGCATGAGCAGTAGCAGTAGCGACGACGACGACGAGCGGATGCTGACCCTCCTTGAAGACACGGCGTGGGTCGACACGCTCCTGCACAAGTCGACTCCTCGTCGTCCGTCTCAACCAGTTGCACACCCGCCACTTGCTGCTGCCGCCCCCACGCGGCCACCGATCCCCATCCCACACGACTCGAACGCGTCCCGAAAGCGCCGGCGCCAAGAACTCGCGACGCTGCAAGACCACGTGAGCCAGCTCAGCGCGCAGCTTGCCACATCCATGGCCCACCGAGCCAAGGCGACGCCGTCGTCGTCGTCGCGTTGGCACGCCATGGCCGCGCAAATGCACCACGACACGACCGACGCCATCGCAACCAACCACATCATCCAGCACGACGTCCGGGCGCAGCTACGCTTTGGCCACGCGCTGCAGTCCCTTCTCCAGCAGCAGCCGGCCCTCCCAGACGACGTGCCGTCGCTGCGAGAAGGTCACTGGCGCGACTTTCATCTCCCGGCCGACCCGGCGCGGCGCCGCGCCATGGCGACTGAGATTGCCACCGAGCAGTACAAGCTTCTCACGAGTGTCCTCATCACGAGTCGGCTCTACGAACGGCACCTCCGGCCATGGTCAGCATGTGTGCCCAAGATCGTCCAGGCGAATGGCCGCGATGAGATGGCGATTGAATGCGTGCTCTGTCGGGTCTTTGACGCGTCGGCCGCGCACGTGACGCAGCGACTCTGGGAGCTCCTCCAAGGCGACCTCGCAACGTCCATGTTGGGCTTTACGGTTCGTGGACACATAGCAACAATGTGTTGCTGAGTGATAGCAACATTCTTGTAGCTCCTTGAAACCCTCGACGACCACTTGGTCTACGGCACGGTCGAGTACCCGAATTGCCTCGACCGACTCATCCTTTGGCGCGTCGACGAACGAGACCGCCACGTCATTGTTTTAAGGTATGTATACCCGATCGAGTCGCCAGTCATGCTCGCTAGGTCCATCTTGCGCGACGATGGGCTGCCTCCACCACCCAATGTCCGCCTCGTGAATGCGTCGGCATGGTACACCAAGAGGGGGATGTGCGTGACGGTTTTGACATAGGGCAGTCATCGAACCCATCTCCGCCACCCGCGCGTGCTACAAGTATGTCTTGCGTGCGAGCCGACCCCACGAGCGGGGTCCATTAAGCGACCCCCAGGTCAAGCAAGCGATTGAGCTCGCGCATCAGGATTGGGGCGCCTTGGTCGCTCGATTCGACCGTGCCATGCAACCCTCGATGTCGACGCAACCATCGTTGAGCCAGTAATGTCAAGTGACTTGAAGATCCTAAACGAAGCTCCTCATGGGCAGACATTTGAAGCGGATGTGTGCCCGTCGTGGACGTCAAATTGCCTGTGCATGGCGTTGATGTCCCGCATCGTGTCGTCTTTTGTGTCGTGAAAAGGCAGACACGACACGCATGCATATCCACTCTCTTCCCCGCGACACGCATCGACAGTATTGATGACCCGAAGCTCCATGTGGTTTGAAACGGGTGTGAAACCAGCACACTCATCAGTGAGTCGCGTGACAGCTGGGGCATGCTCGCTGCCACCGATGATTCGATTCGACAACATTCAAGACGCGACGAATGCACCGTTGCATCCGGAACCGTGGTTGCATGTTTTGTGCTTGATATACTCGAGAGAGTACATTCACAAAAGTTCGATTCCAGGCAAAAAGAGACAACGTGGAACCACAATGCGGGCTTGTTGCCCCGCACTGCTGTGCGAGTCGCTGAGCGGATGCGACGATGACGAGGCAGCGTTCGACATGCTCATCGACACAACGTGTAGAAACGTACTCTTTGTGACAGCCACGTCCCCAAGTAGTTGCTCGAGTGTTTCGAGGACCACTTGGTCGACGCGGCGGTGGCCCACGCAGTATACGTCGTCTGTCGCCACGCTCTTCAACGAACAGACGACCCAATGACGGGTTGATCGGTGTTTGTGCTGTGGTGGCCTCACGCGCTTGGACTTAAAACGCGCTCACGACGACCGTTCGACTAGGTCCGTATTGCAAGAAAACGTCTGGAGCTAACACGACGCCCACACGCAACTTTTGAGCATTCGACAGACAGCATGGTGTGTGTGGAATAGTCGCCGCCTGCAGCCCCCCATCGCAAAGGAGTGCCCCCCCCCC